>JZKD02S1587691.1:77259-91174 GCA_000966675.3 Picea glauca
CCAGCAAAACTTCCTTAATATAGATAGCCAATATAATGCCAAGAGATCTCTTAAACAAATGTAGAAATTCCTCTCCCAGATATGCGCCAGTCTCTCTCTCCTTCTTCTCCAGTAGAAGATCTGAACTTGTCTCTCAAAATGAGCAAGTGAGTTGTGTCTAAGTGAGGCGATAGCCTCCTTTATTTATACAAGTCTATCACGTGTGAAGTGCCCCTTCACTGGCAGGGCTGACTTCTCAAACTGGGTAGGAAAACCCACCTTTATTATATTTCTGGGTCTCTTTAATATTTGTTGGGTCCGACTTATTATTCTTCCTATTACAATTGTCTTTTGACCAATCTGCAAAAGGGGATTTGGTCCTAATACAATAACTGACATGATCAATCCACAATGGGGATTGATCCTATGAATAATATATCAATACTAATAAGAATACTCTTTGTTGTTACATTATTTCAACATATATCATGGAAACTATATATGGATCGAGAGAATGATTACTGTGGATCCTATGTTGATCCACCAGATCACAGGTTTGAGTCTGAAGGGTCTTGACCCTCAACAGTTTTATCGAGGGAAGGCCTCATATCGATCTTTGGCACAATGCATCAAACAAGCTTACGGAGAGGTAGAGAAAGGGAGGTGAGGTTACAAGGTAGCCTATATACAGGATGGCGCAATGTGCCTTGCTTGTCAACTCCTAGCTAGCAAGCTAGTCAGGAAGAACCATCCTAGAAAGGTCATCGGGTTCTTGGTGGACCTTGCAAGAAAATGTGTGGAGTGCATGTAGATGAACTGGGTGAACTACCTCTTCAACTAGCTAGAGAAGTATTTCTGCGAAGCCTAGGATTTGGGATATGAATTCAGTTAGAGTTGGCTAATCATTTTGATCCCATTTGTCACTTAGAAAATGCCTGAAGGAGCCTCCTTCCCATAGATCGAACCTTTGGATTCGTTGGCCGCTCGATTTTCAATCCTGTAGTATACCAATGCCATGACAAAGTAGTGGCAGTCCAATGTCATGTTTCATGCATACTATCAGCAGTTGAAGGTCTCCATCGAATCATTCTTGCATATGAAAAGCTGCACCATGCATCAATATCGACCTATAGTGAATTTTCGTGTTGATCCCCACTTCATCTACATCACTACGTCAAGAGATGAGGACCATGAGGAATTGCAGTCATACTACAAGCAGGGATAATTTTAAGGATTGAAATTTATTTTAAAATTTAGAAACCTTGGCGAATCTTACTAATCCTTCATATGCTAACTATAAATGATTGGCGATTTTTTGTAAAAATATTCAAATTTCTAATTATTTTATATAGTTTTAATAAATTTTTGGCGGTTTTTAAGGTAAGATAATTTTATTCTATAGAATTTGGGCGAATCATTTTTAAGATAGCAAATCTTGTTTTTGGAAAAACCATGGAAAATTAGCCCATGAGCGAAATTTAGCCCCTAAAATCATGAAGATATGGAGTATATTACAAAGGAGTGTACAAAGGAATTTATTGTACTTGTTGCTGATGAAAAATTATCCGATACTGACACCATAAGAAGCCCCATATTTACACGAGTTGAACATGTCGAACAGTCTTGTGGGACGAAGAAGAATAAGAAAAAGGATGAATTCTAGGACATAAAGAGTGATGAAGAGGACAACGCTTCGGGAGATAATGATTCTGATTCACCAAGAGAAGGAGAAGACAAAGCAGAAGGACGGGGAGGAGAAGATGAAGAGAAAGGAGGAGGCAAAGATACACCACCTGAATATCCCCTTATTGGGACAGTGACATCGTAGAAGAGGACAATTTCTCCAAAGAAACCCTCAACAAGGAAAAAGGCGCACGCCAATAAGCCATAGTTGGAGGCCACCCTCACTGATGATGACATCATCTTAGTCCACAGAGTTATGGAGGACGCCTCTGAGGACATATTGCAGATATATGGAGAGAAACAAGAGGAGCTATATGGAAGAATTGAGAGAGAATTGAAGGAAGTGCAACAAGTTGTTCGTTTGGTCAGCGCAATACCTACTGTGTCATCTTCACCTTCCTCTCCACAGAATACAAAATTAGGGGATGAACCAACCCATTTGAGAAGGATTTTGGATGGAACAGAAGCTTGGTTTCAGAGAGGTCAAGAAGAGAAGGACAAGGCTACAAAAGCCTTGCAAAAGGAGAAAGACGAAGTACTAGTAAAATTATGAGCAACACAGGATAGTGTAGTTTCCCATGAAAGTGACAAAGAAGAACTTTAGGCAAAGTTCCAGGAGGAAAAATCCCATCTACAAAGGGAAAAAGAGAAACTACTCATAGAGAGGGCCATGGTCAAAGAAGTAGTGATAAAATCATGTCACTCTATTCCAGGCTTGGCACATGAAGACAAGGACTCGGTCAAAGCTCAAATAGTAAACCTCGTAGAGACCCTCCAATAGCTTTAGGCTAGGATAACATAATTGGAGGGACAAACAGTACCAATCACCCCGTAGGAAGTGCATGACCAGAGGGAGGAGTCTGCCAAGAACATAGTAGTAAGAATAAGGACCCTCACCTCAGAATGTAAACAATTAAGTGACAGGAGTTCCCACACATACGAACACATCGTTGAGGATCCAGATCTAAGGAAGATAGAAGCGAAGTTGCAGGAGGTGCAATAGAAAGAAGTTTCATTATAGGAATAAATGAAGTTTCTCATAGTAGTGTAAAGAATGAAGATATGCCAGGACAAGCGCACAGTATAGCAACATATCACTGCCCTCTAGGGTAAGGTAATGGAATTAACACAGAAGCTACAACCTATGTTGGATGAAGCCTGGAAGGTGTTTCAGGAGATTGATGGACAAGGATAACAACTAGATCAAGTGGTTTCAGAAGTAGAACAATGCCCAGAAGGGCCTGTTACAGAGAAGACAATCTAGGAGCTCATTGAGCACGAGGCTCGGGCGAAGAAAGAATTCAAGGTAGCCTAAGTTAAGATCAAGGATTCTGAAGCAACATTGTCTGGACGTGAGTGATTCAGAATGAGTCACGGGTGAGTGTTGGGGGCTTGTTGTCCCTCGACCAAGTTTTGAAGAAACCTTAGTCAGATTTGGCTCACTTTCGGAATGCCCCACGTTGGTTGAAGAAGGAGCGCCTGGAGGAGCTAAGATTGCAGATCTCACCTAATTTTAGGGTTAGGTTTTTGTAACGGGTTTTGGGATGTTAACCCATGGGTTTTCCCCATGTTTAGGCCTTATTGTAAGACCTTGTAAAACTATAAATAAGAATAATTTGTTGTAGAATATATAAAATATGTATGAGAAACTATAGATTTGTGTGCGTCGAGGCTTAGTGCTCGACTGTGATTTTGTAAAAGGTTCTTAGTGCTTTTAGTGCTCAGTATGTACATCTAGCACTTAGTGTAAAGAAGGAGGATCTGGTGCTCTGCGTGTAGATCTACTGTCTTTTGTGAAGATTGACTCTGTGGCTTAGTGAACATGAGTGGATGAATGTAAGATTTTGGTGAATAATAAAGAGGCGAAGCGGTTGGTGTACTTAGCCCCACACTAGGGTGAACCATGTATATCTGGTGTCTCATGGTTTTCTTTTTTCTATGTTATTTATGTTATGAATCTTCTTAGTGCTTTGATTATGATGTAAAATAGATAGATCTTTTGTTGCTTAAGTGATTTACTTGTGTTAAGGGTAAATGAATGCTAGATCTAGCTTATAATTCTAAGTGCTTAGGGTATATAATCATTCATTCTTAATACATCGATATATCTTTGATTATGCTTTGCGATGTTAAGAAACTAATGTATGTCACATTCTAAGCATTAATAGAATATTCTGCGCGGTGCTTTTATGACAGATATATGTCCCAGCTTGGTTACAGACGCATACATCCTATAACCCCCCCTTATTCTACATCAGGTGAGACTTCTCCTAGTTCGCAGGTGTTTCCAAAAGGGTCATTAGTAGGGGTTTTGTTGGTTCATTGTGATGCAGGAGAATCGCCCACGTCAAGCGAGCCAGAGTGGAAAGCGGAAGACAGCTGGACAGAAGCCAATGAAGATTTTGAATTTCCCTTAGATTGATGTGCCAAACTTTAAATGTAATAATTTAATGAGGTGCACTTGTACATTGTAAATGGACCTTGAGCACATAGCTCTCATCCTTAGGTAGATGGAGGCATTTAAGATAGTTAATGCAGGTAGATAGAATTTTAATTCCATATTTGATAGCATTAGAGCGCAAGAGGGAAACAGGATATAGACACCCTCATTGTGCATTGTAACATAATTCAAAAGCAGGAAGAAGAAGAGCATGTAGAGAATTGTATGAAGAACACCCATGTATAGACATTTGAATTAATAGAAGAACTTTGATTCATATTCATGGTTTGTGTTGTTCTCTGTGTATTAGATGTTGATATGCTCATGAATGTTTGCTTCCTGTTATACATTTTCTTTTATATGCTATGTATATGATTTCATGGTTGAATTGAAGTCTGAAAGGAAGAGTGAATGAGTTTCAATTGTTTCTCTAATTGAGCTAGAGAATTCCTGCAAGGAGTGCAGTTGAATTGTCCACAAGGAGTGGGTTGACAAAAGTGTTCAATTAGAGATAGATTTTGTTCTCATTTCCTCGAAGGTGCAGTTAGGCATAGTGTCGTGCAAGGAGTGTGCAGGCTAAGCTAAGACTCAGAGTTGCGATTCTGAGCGAGAGTATTGAAGGACTGCTACTGTAGGTGTGCGCAGAGTCAAGCGACTTCAACACTTAGATGTGGTTGAAGGGTTTCCGCAAGGAGTGTGTGCAAGGAGTTTCTTAAAGGACTTAGAGTCGTGAGAAAGCTCATGATGGATAGGCCTTAAAATTCGTTGAAGGACAAAGAAATAAACTTGTGCCTTGAAGGTTGCAAGGAGCATCGCAAGTTTGTGCGTAGGGAGACGAGTTCTATGGAAGAATGTCTCGTCATTTCGTAGATTTCATCAGGAAGGAAAGATGGTCGGAATTCCCCGAGGAGAATTCGTGAAATACCGTAAACTGTCAGATCTTACAGAGGTACGAGGGTGTTACAGCACAAGTGTGGAAAGGTTCTAATCTCAGGAGGGGCAGAGTGATTGATCAGGACCACGAGGGTCATTGGATCCACACGCATATCGTGGATCGGGGTTTCATGAGTCGAAGCTCCAAATAATTGCAACAAGAATCACGATATTGTGATACGCGATATCCCGATAGTTGAAGGACAGTGTGGGTCATAGCGGAGTCAGCGAGGGGAAGACAGGTGGCATAAGTCATCGGGATCTCGCCGCGAGAAGTCCCGAAATATTTTCATTAGGATTCGCGATCTCACGAAGTCCTAAGTCCCGACGAGATAAGGGACCGTTGAAAAGTCAAATCACGAGCGCATCGAAATTTCAGCAAATCGAGACTCGGGAGTTGGAGAACCGAGTGTTTGGTGTCGCAAGTAGCGAAATTGCGATAGGAGAAGTCACGATAGAAAAAAAAAAGCGAGGTCAGCGTGGGGTGTATCGGCGTTCGAGAATTCGTAAGTCCAACACCCGACCTTTGACCTTTGAACTCGCGAAGTCGAAAGTTTCGATCCTCCGATAAGTAGAGAAAGGGGATCGTGCGAATAGTGTTGTGGGTATATATTTCCCGATAGGGAATAGAAGAACCTTGGTGTTCTTTGGGCCAAGGGAAGAGAAGATCCTGTGAGAGCGTACGTGCTTGCGGGTGCGGATGCGTCAGTTTTGGTATCAGAGCGGGAATATTTCTTTGCTTTCTGTAGCAGAGAAGAAGGAAGTTCACCATGTCATTGAGGAGAGAAATACAATCACGTGATCCAAAGGATGGGGAGGTGAGGAGAAGAGGCAGGAAAGTAGAAAATCCATAAATGGAGAGACAGATGCGTTATATGTGAGCAAGACTTGAGGATATTGAGACAGCGCAGAGATGCACAGCCAATGCAGGGGATCTGAGCGATTTTGAGAGCGAGATAGAGGCTAAACATGAAGAGGAAGTTACAGCTGAAGATGCATCAAATGAGAATTTGATCAGAGCTATTGCCAGGATGGGTGCAAAGGAAAAGATGGACATTCTAGTTTACGAGGGAAACTTGGATGCAGAGGAGCTTATAGATTGGATTAGAGCTCTGGATACTTACTTTGACTATGAAGAATTCGAAGAGGATAAGAAAGTCCGACATGCAATAATGAGATTGAAGGGACATGCAACATTGTGGTGGGATGAGCTACAAGCAGATAGACGCCGCAAAGGCAAGCAGAAGATCAAGAGTTGGGACAGAATGATCGCAAAGATGAAGGCAAAATTCATCCCGAGAGATTACCAAATTACTCTGTTTAGGCGAATGCAGAACCTGAGACAGAAGTTGATGACAGTGAAGGAATACACTAAGGAATTCTATCAATTGAACATCAGGGTAGGTCATCGAGAGAGCAATGATGAGAAGGTTTTCATATATCTGAATGGTCTAAGATATGACATTCACGATGAATTGAGCATGGTAACCATCAGGACGGTGGAGGATGCTTATCAGATGGCTCTGAACGTTGAGGAGAAGCTGAGCCGTAAGAAAGGTCAGAGGGGCCGAGGGAGAAGTCAGCCCATAGGCAAAGCAGTTGCCCAGGATAAATACCAGAAGCCCAAGGAGGAATGGAAGAAAACTCAGGGTAAAGTTGAAAGAGGTGGAACCTCACAGTGTGGACAATATGCTGAACAAAGAGGATAGCATAATGAGCAGAGAGGAGATTATGCTGACGCAAACACTTTTCCTCGTACTAGAGGCAGAGGAAGAGGAAGAGGTGGACTAATTACATGATTCACATGTGGAAAAAATGGGCACAAGTCTTACGAGTGTCCAGAGAAAAAGAAGGAGACTGGAGAAGCTCATATCACCGAAGCGCAGAGGCGAGATGTTGAGGCAGAAGACGTTGAAGGCGGAAGATCGCTTATGATGCGAAAATCTCTTTCGACACCTGAGAAGGAGGTGGAGAGTTCAGTCCAAAGGACTAGACTCTTTAGGAATGCTTGCAAAACCAAGAACAGGGTGTGCAAGGTTATTGTAGACAGTGGTAGCATGGATAATATCGTTTCAACAGAGATGGTGGAAAAGCTGGAGCTGGAGACAATTGATCATCCAAACCCGTACAGAATTTCTTGGCTGCAGAAAGGACACCAGGTAACTGTCACTAAACAATGTTTAGTTGAATTCAAAATAGGTGGATATAATGATAAAATCTTATGTGATGTTATTCCCATGGATGTTTGTCATCTATTGTTGGGTAGACCATGGAAATATGACAGAAATGTGATTCATGATTGGAGAATGAACACATATACCCTGGAGAAGAATGGGAGAACCCATATGTTGCTTTCGATAAAGGATAAGGAGGTAAAGCTAGAGGTAAGAAACACTGTACTTCTCATGAGTGGGAAGGAACTTCTTACAGAGGTGAAGAAGAAGGAGGATCCACAATTCTTTGTGGTCAAGAAACCGAGGATTGTTCTGACCAGCACAAGAGTGGATGATTTACCAGATGAGATTCAGGAACTGCTGGTAGAGTTCGTTGATATCATAGTGGACGAATTACCTCGTTCGTTGCCACCGATCAGGAGTTTGAGTCATCATATTGATCTCATACCAGAAGCCAGTTTGCCAAATAAAGCCGCGTACAGATTGACACCGCGAGAGAATGAAGAGGTTAAAAGACAAGTCTAGGACTTGTTGGACAAAGGATTGGTCAGAGAAAGCTTGAGTCCCTGTGTTGTTCCAACAGTACTCAGTCTGAAGAAAGACGGAGGCTAGAGGATGTGTACTGACTCAAGAGCGATAAACAAGATAACCATCAGGTATAGGTTTCCATTGCCGAGGATGGATGATTTGATGGATTGCTTGAGCGAAGCAAGATACTTTTCAAAGATTGATTTGAAAAGCATATATCATCAGATTCGCATGAGAGAAGGTGATGAATGGAAGACAACCTTCAAAACAAATGAAGGATTGTATGAATGGCTAGTCATGTCGTTTGGCTTGACAAATGCACCAAGTACCTTTATGAGGTTAATGAACAAAGTCATGAGGGAATTCATCGGGAAATTTGAAATTGTTTATTTGGATGACATACTGATTTACAGTAAATCAGAGGCCGAACACCTGAAGCATTTGGCCATTGTGATGAAGAAGCTACAACATGAGAAGTTGTTGATTAATATGAAGAAGTCCTCATTTATGAAGACGGAGCTCATTTACTTGGGTTTTCTTATTTCGGATAATGAGTTGAGGATGGACCCAGATAAGGTGGAAGTAATTAAAAATTGGCCATCACCGAGAAATATTTTCGAGGTGAGAAGTTTTCATGGTTTAGCTAGTTTCTACCGAAAATTCATTAGGAATTTCAGTGGAATTAGCGCGGCAATGATGGATACAGTGAAGAAGCGGCATAAGTATTTTCACTAGACAAAAGAGGCTAAGAAAAGTTTCAATTTTTTGAAACGGAATATCACGGAACAACCGGTTTTGGTGTTGCCGGATTTTCGAAAAAAAATTCAGGTGAAATGTAATGCAAGCGGATTCGCAATAGGGGTGGTCTTAAGTCAGGAGGACAGGCCGATTGCATATTTCAGCGAGAAGCTGAATGAGGCGAAGTTAAAATACTCCACATATGATAAGGAATTTTATGCTATCATACAGGCACTGAAGAAGTGGAGGCATTACTTGATTCCGAAAGAATTTGTATTGTACAGTGATAACCATGCATTGCATTTTGTGACTCAACAGGAAAAGTTGAATAAAAAACATGCCAAATGGGTAGAGTATATGAAAATTTTCACATTTGTGATTAAACACATTTCTGGTACTGCTAACAAAGTTGTTGATGCTTTGAGCAGGAAGTGTTTGTTGTTGCAGGAGTTTCGAGTCAAAACCTTGGGTTTTGATCATCTCATGGACATGTACGCAGGTGATGTAGATTTTAAGGAAGCGTATGAAGCAGCTGAGAATCCAGTTCTCAGAGATAGAAGCCCTTGGATAGAGTATGTGATCCAGGACTGATTATTGTTCAAAGGCAATCAACTTTGTATTCCAAATTGCTCCATGAGGGAGAATATGTTAAAGGAAAAACACAACGAAGGCTTGGCAAGGCATTTTGGTCATGAAAAGACATTTGCAAAGATGAGCGAATCATACTTTTGGCCAGGGATGCGGTCAGAGGTCGAGCGGTTTGTGGACAGATGCAGAATTTGCCAGCATTCCAAGGGGAAAAGACAGAATGCAGGTTTATATCAACTGTTAACCATACCAGAGAGGCCATGGGATGAAATTAGCATGGATTTCATACTGGGATTGCCAAGGAATCAAAGAGGATTTGAATCTATCTTTGTGATAGTGGATAGGTTTTCCAAGATGGCACATTTTATCGCATGCCAGAAGACTAGTGATGTGACTCACAACGCAAACTTGTTTTTCAAGGAGGTCATTCGACTTCATGGGTTACCGAAAAGCATAGTTTCGGACAGAGACACTAAGTTCATAGGGCATTTTTGGAGGACCTTATGGAAGAAGCTGGGGACTAACTTGATGTTTAGTTCAACGTATCATCCACAGATGGATGGACAAACAGAGGTTGTGAACAGGAGTCTAGGAGACTTACTGAGAAGCTTGGTGACAGAGCACCACAGTAGTTGGGACAACATATTGCCGCAGGCAGAGTTTGCATATAACGACTCAGTGAACAGGAGCACCAGCAAGAGTCTATTTCAAATTGCATATGGCATGTAGCCAAGAGGAGTTTCTGAACTGAGAGATTCAAAATAGATGGAGACTAGCAGCGCTAGTGCAGAGGAATTGACTGAGGCGATAAAAGAACTTCACAGTAAGGTGAAGGAGCGACTTTTGAGATCAAGTCAAGAGTATAAGCGCAGAGATGATCAGCGGAAGAGACAACTTCAGTTCAATATTGGTGAATTAGTTCTGGAACACTTGAGAAAAGAGAGGTTCCCGAGGGGAACATATAATAAATTGAAAATGAAGAAAATCAGGCCATGCAGGGTCTTGAGAAAATTTGGGGACAGCGCTTACGCGATAGAGTTACCAGATGGAATTGGGATATCTTTGATATCCAACATCTCGGATTTGTACCCATATGGAGCTGGAGAAGCAGAGACTGGAGATGAGAAGCCAGTGATCCAGTGGACAAAACAGATGCCAGTTGCAGACAAGCCACAGATGGAATTCATACTGGACAAGAGGATTAGTAAAAGGACCAGGCGAAAGAAATACTTCGAGTATCTGTTCAAGTGGAAGAACCATCCAGTTGAAGATGTCAGCTGGGAAGGCGAAGCATAAATACAGAAGCATGGACAGACCGTGCAAGAGCTCATGGACAGGAGCCCACGAAAGTTTTCAACCGATGGAGTATGATGTAGGAGCATCGCCCACGTCAAGCGAGTCAGAACGGAAAGCGGAAGACAATTGGATAGAAGCCAGCGCAAATTTTGAATTTCCCTTAGATTGATGTGACAAACTTTAAATGTAATAATTTAATGAGGCGCACTTGTACATTGTAAATGGACCTTGAGTGGATAGCTCTCGTCCTTAGGTAGATGGAGGCATTTAAGATAGTTAATGCAGGTAGATAGAATTTTAATTCCAAATTTGATAGCTTTAAAGCACAAGGGGGAAACAGGATATAGACACCCTCATTGTGCATTGTAACATAATTCAGAAGCAGGAAGAAGAAGAGCATGCAGAGAATTGTATGAAGAACACCCATGTACAGAAATTTGAATTAATAGAAGAACTTTGATTCAAATTTGTGGTTTGTGTTGTTCTCTGTGTATTAGATGTTGATATGCTTATGAATGTTTTCTTCCTGTTATACATTTTCTTTTATATGCTATGTATATGATTTCATGGTTGAATTGAAGTTTGAAAGGAAGAGTGAATGAGTTTCAATTGTTTCTCTACTTGATCCAGAGAATTCCTGCAAGGAGTGTAGTTGAATTGTCCGCAAGGAGTGCGTTGACAGAAGGGTTCAATTAGAGATAGCTTTTGTTCTCATTTCCTCGAAGGTGCAGTTAGGCACAGTGACATTCAAGGAGTGCGCAGGCTAAGCTAAGACTCAGAGTTGCGATTCTGAGAGAGAGTATTGAAGGACTGATGCTGCAGGTGTGCACAAAGTCAAGCGACTTCAACACTTAGATGTGGTTGAAGGGTTGCCGCAAGGAGTGCGTGCAAGGAGTTTCTTAAAGGACTTAGAGTCGTGAGAAATCTCAGGAGGGATAGGCCTGCAAATTCGTTGAAGGACAAAGCAAGAAAGTTGTGCCTTGAAGGTTGCAAGGAATGTTGCAAGTTTATGCGCAGGGTAACGAGTTTTGTGGAAGAACGTCTCGTCATTTCGTAGATTTCATCAGGAAGGACGGACGGTTGGAATTCCCCAAGGAGAATTCGTGAAATACCGTAAACCGTCATATCTTCTAGAGGTGCGAGGGTGTTACAGCGCAAGTGTGGAAAGGTTCTAAGCTCAAGAGGGGCGGAGCCATTGATCAGGACCACGAGGGTTGTTGGATCCACACGCATATCGTGGATCGGGGTTTCGTGAGTCGAAGCTCCAAATAATTGCAACATGAATCATGATATTGCGATACGCGATATCACGATAGTTGAAGGACAGTGTGGGTCATAGCGGAGTTGGCGAGTGGAAGACAGGTGGCATAAGTCATCGAGATCTCGCCGCGAGAAGTCCCGAAATATTTTCATTAGGATTCGCGATCTCGCGAAGTCCGAAGTCCCAACGAGATAAGGGACCGTTGAAAAGTCAAATCACAAGCGCATCGGAATTTCGGCACATCGCGACTTGGGAATTGGAGAACCGAGTGATTGGTGTCGCGAGTAGAGAAATTACGATAGGAGAAGTTGCGATAGAAAAAAAAAGCGAGGTCAGCATGGGGTGTATCGGCGTTTGGGAATTCGTAATTCCAACACCCGACCTATGACCTTTGAACTCGCGAAGTCGCGAGTTCCGATCCTCCAATAAGTAGAGAAAGGGGATCGCGCGAATAGTGTTGTGGGTAGAGATTTCCTGATAGGGAATAGAAGAACCTTGGTGTTCTTTGGGTCGAGGGAAGAGAAGATCCTGTGAGAGCAGACGTGCCTACGGGTGCGGCTGCGTCACATTGTTAAGCATTGAACCCTGGGTTTGCCCCTATTTTAGCAAACATAAAAATTATAATATGGTACAAAACATTGTACATCCTTACAGCTTATGCACAGTACTTATTCAACTAGATCCCATTTGTAGGATGAAGCCAAGGATTTCTACAAGGAATATATTCCCAAGGTCTACCATCTGAAATCATGGCTTCAAGGATAGCCTCATTCAAAATCAATTCAATGTCCAATAAATCATGTGAACTAGGACTCGAGGACTCACCAATACCATGTCTTGAGGTCTCACAAATAGTAAGATCATACTCAAATAAAAACTCAATATTGCTCGGTACAATACGGGAAAACAATGGCTCATGTACCCCATTGGATAGGTTGCATGACCAATTATTGATACCTTTTTTGGAGAAGGAAAAAATAACTATAAAGGATCCTTCTTAGAATAAATTTAACATCAAGGATAAGACTCCACATAATTCACCCATGGTGGGGAAGACTCTACACAAAAGATAAGAACATGGAAAGGGGGAACCTGAAATAAAGTCGGATTAGGATGGAGATTATCAAATGAAAGTTGAACAATAGTGACAATGTTTCCATTGTGAGGAAAATGCATCATACAAAGAGCATAGACACTAGAATGTTCATTGTGTACACATGATAATTTCCAAGAAGCATATTGAAGTCTAAATTCCCTTGAACCACTAACAAATCAAATAGGATAATATTTCCTTCTAACATGATAGGAAACTGAGAAATAATCCCCAAATATTAAATATGTCTTCTATCGAAAGTAAAATACTAAGTGGTAGGTGACACAAACTTTGGAGAACCCAAATCCTCCCAAGCCTAGGAAGATAAAATAATAGTGGAGGATCCTTCATCCATTGTATATAATTAAATGCTTTTTGAATTAACTTCAACCTTGACCTGAAAAGGTGTATAAGAAAGAATGTGGGGCTAAAAAATATTACCCTAATCAAAGAAACCATCCTCAAATTAGAAGAAAGCATGCTTGATGTGAACGAAAGGTCCCCTTGTTCAGAAGGTATTGAACTGGAAATCCTAAAGACATAGTCGATGGCCATATAACTCCCCAAAAGAAGAGTGAGATTCGTTGAATATTTCATCAATGTAATGAATTCCTTAACCATTGATTGAACTGGAAATCCTAAAGACATAGTCGATGGCCATATAACTCCCCAAAAGAAGAGTGAGATTCGTTGAATATTTCATCAATGTAATGAATTCCTTAACCATTGATTGAATAGGTTAACCATTGATTGAATAAGATAGGAGACAACATGTTCAATAGAGGCATCACCCTCCAAAAGAAGAGTACATCGGCATGACCACTTCATCAACCAATGGGTGAATAGGTTGTTGGGAAATCAAAAGTGACGTAGCATCAAAAGGGACTTCAAACACAAAACACATTATTAGTATCTTTGAAATATCAAGGAACATATGAGTAAAGATATCTCCCTTGTGTTGATACTTTTAATGACATCATGACTAGCTTCCATAAGGTTTTGTGAAATTCTACTTTGTTTCTATTTTCTTGACCTCTCCTTTACTTTTTCAAACATTTTTCACCATTTATTTTCTTTGATATACCTATTGTATTGTTTCAAATGAAATAAAGGGGACGAGGCACTTCCTAATAAAATAATATCTACATTGTTTACATGGTGTGAAGATCGACTTAGTTTTGTTCAAAATTGCGCTAGCAAAA
>JZKD02S1587691.1:102063-116823 GCA_000966675.3 Picea glauca
AAAATATTACTTAGATGAGATAAAAATAGAAAGACATAAAATAAATTGAAGCTTGTCATGCGATTAATCAAGTACTTATTCTTTTATCAATGCAGTTATTGTTCCATGCCCTTACATTACTAGTAGATGTGGGGATGTGCATCTCGATCATATTTTAAAGGAAACAACTAAAATACATTGTACTCAGGCTAGATCAATACATGATGGGAAACAATAACCTGTTAATGGGGCCAACGTTGAAATTCTTTCAAAATGTTTTTGTATGCACTGAAATTTGACATGGATAGAATGTTCGCATGCCTTGACGATATGGAAGGTTTTACAGACTCAAATATTACTCACACACCCACTCTAAATATCGACCCATCTCGTCCTCACTTTTTTTTTAATTTTCTCAGTTGAATTTTAAAGGAAACAACTATTAAAAGACCTTATACTAGGGCTAGAGTACATCATGGGAAACAATAATGACCTAAGAATGGGGCCAACATGGAATTTGTTTCAAAGAGTCTCATGCCTTATAATATTCACATATTTATATAGACAAATTCATAGCATGTCGATATTAGAAAATGCTAACTCGCCGCATAACAATGATGCATTAGGCCATATATGAAGCCTTGCAACTACAAGATTTTTTTGGTTCTACTAGGAAATGAGTTCTTGAACATTGGACCTATCAATAAGTGATATTACTATAAAAAATTTGCAATAAAAATCCATCATGCTCCATTTGTAGAATGTAGATTAAGTGAGCTCCTCGATTGAGCTTCATGGCACACTTCTCTCTCCTCACTAGTCAAGGTGAATTGGGCACAATACAATGAAACATTTATTTAAGGGAACAAAATGTTCCTTGATTTCATTTATACTACCATTTTCAAGGGGCACGTCATGTACATCAATGATTCATATAACGAATTAGCCTTTAGTAGGGCGTTCTCATCATCATGGTTGACCAGTTCTATTTGGTCATCAATGCCTTGTCCTAATGAAATTTATCTCCTAAATGAAGCACATGATTGGCTACTTATTTATACAGCACAACAAAACCCCAATATATGGTCATTATAATGAGTATTAAATTGCATACCCTAGACCAACCATTACTAATGATTTTGCAATTCTTTTCGAATACATGCTTCTTAATATATGTGGGTTAGATTGAGTGGAGCTCTTAGTGTATGGAATCTAGATGTGGTGTAAGTATTACCAAGTATAAAATAAAGTTTGTGCATCCATTCAACATATAAGATCCAATAGAAATAGTATTCAACCATTCATTTGCCTGCCTCTTGATAGGCATGTTCAACTCTAAAATTTCGCAATTTGTTGTCATTACATCAAGTGATTGACATATCAACCCTTAAAATGAAAGTGTCACCTAGCATGCACATGTTTTTTTATTTCACATTTCTTCTTAAATGTGAGAACAACTTTCAATACATACCCAACACCATTTTATACTATGCAATTGTGTCAAAGCATGTCTTCTCACTGAACATATGCATAGGGTAGTTTTATGACTATAATGAACATTTAAGGTGATCTCCAATATAATGCCAAGAGATCTCTTAAACAAATGCAGAAATTCCTTTCCCAGATATGCGCCAATCTCTCTCTCCTTCTTCTCCAGTAGAAGATCTGAACTTGTCTCTCAAAATGAGCAAGTGAGTTGTATCTAAGTGAGGCGATAGCCTCCTTTATTTATACAAGTCTATCACGTGTGAAGTGTCTCTTCACTGGCAGGGCCAACTTCTCAAACTGGGTCGGTAAACCCACTTTTATTATATTTCTAGGTCTCTTTAATATCTGTTGGGGCTGACTTCTTATTCTTCCTATTACAATTGTCTTTTGACCAATCCGCAAAAGGGGATTTGGTCCTAATACAATAACTTACATGATCAATCCACAATGGGGATTGATCCTATGAATAATATATCAATACTAATAAGAATACTCTTTGCTGTTACATTATTTCAACAGATATCATCGAAAATATATATGGATCGATAGAATGATTACTATGGATCTGATGTTGATCCACCGGATCATAGGTTTGAGTGTGAAGGGTCTTGACCCTCAACAGTTTTATCGAGGGAAGGCCTCAGATCGATCTTTGGCGCAATGCATCAAACAAGCTTATGGAGAGGTAGAGAAAGGGAAGCGAGGTTACAAGGTAGCCTATATACAGGATGGCGCAATGTGCCTTGCTTGTCAACTCCTAGCTAGCAAGCTAGTCAGGAAGAACCGTACTAGACAAGTCACCGGGTTCTTGGTGGACCTCGCAGGAAAATGTGTGGAGTGCATGCAGATGAACTGGGTGAACTACCTCTTCAACTAGCTAGAGAAGTATTTCCGCGAAGCCTAGGGTTTGGGATATGAATTCAGTTACAGTTGGCTAATCATTTTGATCCCATTTGTCACTTAGAAAATGCCTGAAGGAGCCTCCTTCCCATAGATCGAACCTTTGGATTCGTTGGTCACTCGATTTTCAATCCTGTAGCATACCAATGGCATGACAAAGCAGTGGCAGTCCAATGTCATGTTTCATTCATACTATCAACAGTTGAAGGTCTCCATCGAATCATTTTTGCGTATGAAAAACTGTACCATGCATCAATATCGACCTATAGTGAATTTTCGTGAAGATCCCCACTTCATCTACATCACTATGTCAAGAGATGAGGACCATGAGGAATTGCGGTCATACTACAAGCAGGGATAATTTTAAGGATTGAAATTTATTTTAAAATTTAGAAACCTTGGTGAATCTTACTAATCCTTCATATGCTAACTATAAATGATTGGCGATTTTTTGTAAAAATATTCAAATTTCGAAGTATTTTATATAGTTTTTATAAACTTTTGGCAATTTTTAAGGTAAGATAATTTTATTCTATAGAATTTGGGCGAATCATTTTTAAAATAGCGAATCTTGTTTTTGGAAAAACCATGGAAAATTAGCCCATGAGCGAAATTTATCCCCTAAAATCATGAAGATATGGAGTATATTACAAAGGAGTGTACGGAGGAATTTATTGTACTTGTCGGTGATGCAAAATTATCCGACATTGACACCATAAGAAGCTCCATATTTACACGAGTTGAACATGTCAAACAGTCTTGTGGGACGAAGAAGAATAAGAAAAAGGATGAATTCCAGGACATAAAGAGTGATGAAGAGGACAACGCTTCTGGAGATAATGATTCTGATTCACTAAGAGGAGGAGAAGACGAAGCAGAAGGACGGGGAGGAGAAGATGAAGATAAAGGAGGAGGCAAAGCTACACCGCCTGAATATCCCCTTATTGGGACAGTGACACCGTAGAAGAGGACGATTTCTCTAAAGAAACCCTCAACAAGGAAAAAGGCGTGCACCAATAAGCCATAGTTGGAGGCCACCCTCACTGATGATGACATCATCTTAGTCCACGGATTTATGGAGGACGCCTCTGAGGACATATTGCACACATATGGAAAGAAACAAGAGGAGCTATATGGAAGAATTGAGAGACAAATGAAGGAAGTGCAACAACTTGTTCGTTTGGTCAGCGCAATACCTACTGTGTCATCTTCACCTTCCTCGTCACAAAATACAAAATTAGGGGATGAACCAACCCATTTGAGAAGGATTTTGGATGGAACAGAAGCTTGGTTTCAGAGAGGTCAAGAAGAGAAGGACAAGGCTACAAAATCCTTGCAAAAGGAGAAAGACGAAGTACTAGTAAAATTATGAGAAACATAGGATAGTGTAGTTTCCCATGAAAGTGACAAAGAAGAACTTTAGGTGAAGTTTCAGGAGGAAAAATCCCAGATACAAAGGGAAAAAGAGAAACTACTCATAGAGAGGGCTATGGTCAAAGAAGTAGTGAGAAAAGCATGTCACTCTATTCCAGGCTTGGCACATGAAGACAAGGACTCGGTCAAAGCTCAAATAGTAAACCTCGTAGAGACCCTCCAATAGATTTAGGCTAGGATAACATAATTGGAGGCCCAAACAGTACCAAGCACCCCATAGGAAGTGCATGACCAGAGGGAGGAGTCAGCCAAGAACACAGTAGTAAGAATAAGGACCCTCACCTCATAATGTAAACAATTAAGTGACAGGAGTTCCCACACATATGAACACATCGTTGAGGATCCATATCTAAGGAAGATAGAAGCAAAGTTGCAGGAGGTGCAATAGAAAGAAGTTTCATTATAGGAATAAATGAATTTTCTCATAGTAGTGGAAAGAATGAAGATATCCCAGGAGAAGCGCGTAGTATAGCAACATATCACTGCCCTCCAGGGTAAGGTAATGGAATTAACATAGAAGCTACAACCTGTGTTGGATGAAGCCTCGAAGGTGTTTCAGGAGATTGATGGACAAGGATAACAACTAGATCAAGTGGTTGCAGAAGTAGAACAATGCCCAGAAGGGCCTATTACAGAGAAGACAATCTAGGAGCTCATTGAGCACGAGGCTCGGGCGAAGAAAGAAGTCAAGGTAGCCTAAGTTAAGATCAAGGATTTTGAAGCAACATTGTATGGATGTGAGTGAATCAGAATGAGTCACAGGTGAGTGTTGGGGGCTTGTTGTCCCTTGACCAAGTTTTGAAGAAACCTTAGTCAGATTTGGCCCACTTTCAGAATGCCACACGTTGGTCGAAGAAGGAGCGCCTGGAGGAGCTAAGATTGCAGATCTCACCTAATTTTAGGGTTAGGGTTTTGTAACGGGTTTTGGGATGTTAACCCATGGGTTTTCCCCATGTTTAGGCCTTATTGTAATACCTTGTAAAACTATAAATAAGAATAATTTGTTGTAGAATATATAAAATATGTATGAGAAACTGTAGATTTGTGTGCGTCGAGGCTTAGTGCTCGACTGTGATTTTGTAAAAGGTTCTTAGTGCTTTTAATGATCAGTATGTAGATCTAGTACTTAGTGTAAAAAAGGAGGATCTGGTGCTCTACGTGCAGATCTACTGTCTTTTGCGAAGCTTGACTCGGTGGCTTAGTGAACATGAGTGAATGAATGTAATATTTTGGCGAATAATAAAGAAGCGAAGCGGTTGATGTACTTAGCCCCACACTGGGGTGAACCATGTATATCTGGTGTCTCATGGTTTTCTTTGTTCTATGTTATTTATGTTATGAATCTTCTTATTCCTTTGATTATGATGTATAATAGATAGATCTTTTGTTGCTTAAGTGATTTACTTGTGTTAAGGATAAATGAATGCTAGATCTAGATTATAATTCTAAGTGCTTAGGGTATATAATCATTCATTCTTAATACATCGATCTATCTTTGATTATGCTTTGCGATGTTAATAAACTAATGTTTGTCACCTTCTAAGCATTAATAGAATATTCTGCGCAGTGCTTTTATGACAGATATATGTCCCAGCTTGGTTACAGACACAGGCATCCTATAACCCCCCCTTATTCTACATTGGGTGAGACTTCTCCTAGTTCGCAGGTGTTTCCAAAAGGGTCATTAGTCATGGTTTTGTTGGTGCATTGTGATGCAGGAGCATCGTCCACGTCAAGTGAGCCAGAGCGGAAAGCGGAAGACAGATGGACAGAAGCCAATGCAGATTTTGAATTTCCCTTAGATTGATGTGCCAAAATTTAAATGTAATAATTTAATGAGGCGCACTTGTACATTGTAAATGGGCCTTGAGTGGATAGCTCTCATCCTTAGATAGATGGAGGCATTTAAGATAGTTAATGCAGGTAGATAGAATTTTAATTCCATATTTGATATCTTTAGAGCGCAAGAGGGAAATGGGATATAGACACCCTCATTGTGCATTGTAACATAATTCAGAATCAGGAAGAAGAAGAGCATGCAGAGAGTTGTATGAAGAACACCCATGTACAGACATTTGAATTAATAGAAGAACTTTGATTCATATTCATGGTTTGTGTTTTTTTCTGTGTATTAGATGTTGATATTCTCATGAATGTTTGCTTCCTGTTATAAATTTTCTTTTATATGCTATGTATATGATTTCATGGTTGAATTGAAGTCTGAAAGGAAGAGTGAATGAGTTTCAATTGTTTCTCTACTTGAGCTAGAGAATTTCTGCAAGGAGTGCAGTTGAATTGTCCGCAAGGAGTGCGTTGACAAAAGGGTTCAATTAGAGATATCTTTTGTTCTCATTTCCTTGATGGTGTAGTTAGGCATAGTGCCGTGCAAGGAGTGCGCAAGCTAAGCTAAGACTCAGAGTTGCGATTCTGAGCGAGAGTATTGAAGGACTTCTACTGTAGGTGTGCGCAGAGTCAAGCGACTTCAACACTTAGATGTGGTTGAAGGGTTTCCGCAAGGAGTGTCTGCAAGGAGTTTCTTAAAGGACTTAGAGTCATGAGAAAGATCATGATGGATAGGCCTTAAAATTCATTGAAGAACAAAGAAAGAAAATTGTGCCTTGAAGGTTGCAAGGAGCATCGCAAGTTTGTGCGTAGGGCGACGAGTTCTATGGAAGAATGTCTCGTCATTTCGTAGATTTCATCAGGAAGGACAGATGGTCGGAATTCCCCGAGGAGAATTCGTGAAATACCGTAAACCGTCAGATCTTCCAGAGGTGCGAGGGTGTTATAGCACAAGTGTGGAAAGGTTCTAATCTCAAGAGGGGTGGAGCGATTGATTAGGACCACGAGGGTCGTTGGATCAACACGCATATCGTGGATCGAGGTTTCATGAGTCGAAGCTCCAAATAATTGCAACAGGAATCACGATATTGCGATACGCGATATCCCGATAGTTGAAGGACAGTGTGGGTCATAGCGGATTCGGCGAGTGGAAGACAGGTGGCATAAGTCATCGGGATCTCACCGCGAGATGTCCTGAAATATTTTCATTAGGATTCGCGATCTTGCAAAGTCCTAAGTCTCGATGAGATAAGGGACCGTTGAAAAGTCAAATTACGAGCGCATCGGAATTTCAGCAAATCGGGACTCGAAAGTTGGAGAACCGAGTGTCTGGTGTCGCGAGTAGCGAAATTATGGTAGGAGAAGTCACGTTAGAAAAAAAAAGTGAGGTCATTGTGGGGTGTATCGGCGTTCGGGAATTCGTAAGTCCAACACCCGACCTCTGACCTTTGAACTCGCGAAGTCGCAAGTTTCGATCCTCCGATAAGTAGAGAAAGGGGATCGCGCGAATAGTGTTGTGGGTATATATTTCTCGATAGGGAATAGAAGAACCTTGGTGTTCTTCAGGCCAAGGGAAGAGAAGATCCTGTGAGAGCGTACGTGCTTGCGGGTGCGGCTGCGTCAGTTTTGGTATCAGAGCGGGAATATTTCTTTGCTTTCTGTAGCAGAGAAGAAGGAAGTTCACCATGCCGTCGAGGAGAGAAAGACAATCACGTGATCTAGAGGATAGGGAGGTGAGGAGAAGAGGCAGGAAAGTAGAAAATCCAGAAATGGAGAGACAGATGCATGATATGTGAGAAAGACTTGAGGATATTGAGACAACGCAGAGACGCACAGCCAGTGCAGGGGATCTGAGCAGTTCTGAGAGTGAGATAGAGGCTGAACGTGAAGAGGAATTTACAGCTGAAGATGCATCAAATGAGCGTTTGATCAAAGCTATTTCCAGGATGGGTGCAAAGGAAAAGATGGACATTCTAGTTTACGAGGGAAACTTGGATGCAGAGGAGCTTATAGATTGGATTAGAGCTCTGGATACTTACTTTGACTATGAAGAAGTCGAAGAGGATAAGAAAGTCCGACATGCAGTCACGAGATTGAAGGGACATGCAACATTGTGGTGGGATGAGCTACAAGCAGATAGACGCCGCAAAGGCAAGCAGAAGATCAAGAGTTGGGACAGAATGATCGCAAAGATGAAGGCGAAATTCATCCCGAGAGATTACCAAATTACTCTATTCAGGCGAATGCAGAACCTGAGACAGAAGCTGATGACAGTGAAGGAATACACTGAGGTATTCTATAGACTAAACATCAGGGAAGTTCATTGGGAGAGCGATGATGAGAAGGTTGTCAGATATCTGAATGGTCTGATATATGACATTCACGATGAATTGAGCATGGTAACCATCAGGACGGTGGAGGATGCTTATCAGATGGCTCTGAACGTTGAGGAGAAGTTGAGCCGTAAGAAAGGTCAGAGGGGCCGAGGCAGAAGTCAGCCCATAGGCAAAGCAATTGCCTAGGATAAATACCAAAAGCCCAAGGAGGAATGGAAGAAACCTCAGGGTAAAGTTGAAAGAGGTGGAACCTCACAGCATGGACAATATGCTAAACAAAGTGGATAGCATAATGAGCACAGAGGAGATTATGTTGACGCAAGCACTTTTCCTCGTACTAGAGGTAGAGGCAGAGGAAGAGGTGGAGTAATTACATGCTTCACATGTGGAAAAAATGGGCACAAGTCTTACGAGTGTCCAGAGAAAAAGAAGGAGACTGGAGAAGCTCACATCACCGAAGCGCAGAGGCGAGATGTTGAGGCAGAAGATGTTGAAGGAGGAAGATTGCTTATGATGCAAAAATCTCTTTTGACACCTGAGAAGGAGGTGGAGAGTTCAGTCCAAAGGACTAGACTCTTTAGGACTGCTTGCAAAACCAAGAACAGGGTGTGCAAGGTTATTGTAGACAGTGGTAGCATGGATAATATCGTTTCAACAGAGATGGTGGAAAAGCTGGAGCTGGAGACAATTGATCATCCAAACCCGTACAGAATTTATTGGCTGCAGAAAGGACACCAGGTGACTGTCAGTAAACAATGTGTAGCTGAATTCAAAACATGTGGATATAATGATAAAATCTTATGTGATGTTATTCCCATGGATGTTTGTCATCTATTGCTGGGTAGACCATGGAAATATGACAGAAATGTGATTCATGATTGGAGAATGAACACATATACCCTGGAGAAGAATGGGAGAACCCATATGTTGCTTCCGATAAAGGATAAGGAGGTAAAGCTAGAGGTAAGAAACACTGTACTTCTCATGAGTGGGAAGGAACTTCTTACAGAGGTGAAGAAGAAGGAGGATCCACAATTCTTTGTGGTCAGGAAACCGAGGATTGTTCTGACCAGCACAAGAGTGGATGATTTACCAGATGAGATTCAAGAACTGCTGGAAGAGTTCGCTGATATCATAGTGGACGAATTACCTCGTTCGTTGCCACCGATCAGGAGTGTGAGTCATCATATTGATCTCATACGAGGAGCCAGTTTGACAAATAAAGTTGTGTACAGATTGACGCCGCAAGAGAATGAAGAGGTTAAAAGACAAGTCCAGGACTTGTTGGACAAAGGATTGGTCAGAGAAAGCTTGATTCCCTATGTTGTTCCAACAGTACTCAGTCCGAAGAAAGACGAAGGTTGGAGGATGTGTACCGACTCAAGAGCGATAAACAAGATAACCATTAGGTATAGGTTTCCATTGCCGAGGATGGATGATTTGATGGATTTCTTGAGCGGAGCAAGATACTTTTCAAAGATTGATTTGAAAATCATATATCACCAGATTCGCATGAGAGAAGGCGATGAATGGAAGACAACCTTCAAAACAAATGAAGGATTGTATGAATGGCTAGTCATGCCATTTGGCTTGAAAAATGCACCGAGTACCTTTATGAGGTTAATGAACGAAGTCTTGAGGGAATTCATAGGGAAATTTGTGATTGTTTATTTGGATGACATACTGATTTACAGTAAATCAGAGGCCGAACACCTGAAGCATTTGGCCATTGTGATGAAGAAGCTACAGTAGGAGAAGTTGTTTATTAATATGAAGAAGTCCTCATTTATGAAGACAGAGCTCATTTACTTGGGTTTTGTTATTTTGGCTAATGAGTTGAGGATGGACCCAGATAAGGTGGAAGTAATTAAAAATTGGCCATCACCGAGAAATATTTTCGAGGTGGGACGTTTTCATGGTTTAGCTAGTTTCTACCGAAAATTCATTAGGAATTTTAGTGGAATTAGTGCGGAAATGATGGATACAGTGAAGAAGCGGCATAATTCTTTTCACTGGATAGAAGAGGCTAAGAAAAGTTTCAATTTTTTGAAACGGAATATCACGGAACAACTGGTTTTTGTGTTGCCGGATTTTCGAAAAACATTTCAGGTGAAATGCAATGCAAGCGGATTCGCAATAGGGGCGGTCTTCAGTCAGGAAGACAGGCCGATTGCATATTTCAGCGAGAAGCTAAATGAGGCGAAGTTAAAATGCTCCACGTATGATAAGGAATTTTATGCTATCATACAGGCACTGAAGAAGTGGAGGCATTACTTGATTACTAAAGAATTTGTATTGTACAGTGATAACCATGCATTGCAGTTTGTGAATCAACAGGAAAAGTTGAATCAGAAACATGCCAAATGGGTAGAGTATATGAAAAATTTCACATTTGTGATTAAACACATTTCTAGTACTGCTAACAAAGTTGTTGATGCTTTGAGCAGGAAGTGTTTGCTGTTGCAGGAGTTTCGAGTCAAAACCTTGGGTTTTGATAATCTCAGGGACATGTATGCAGGTGATGTAGATTTTAAGGAAGCGTATGAAGCAGCTGAGAATCCAGTTCTCAGAGATAGAAGCCCTTGCATAGAGTATGTGATCCGAGAAGGATTACTATTCGAAGGCAATCAACTGTGTATTCCAAATTGCTCCATGAGGGAGAATCTGTTAAAGGAAAAACACAGCGGAGGCTTGGCAGGGGATTTTGGTCACGACAAGAAATTTGCAAAGCTGAGCGAATCATACTTTTGGCCAGGGATGCGGTCAGAGGTCAAGCGGTTTGTGGACAGATGCAGAATTTGCCAGCATTCCAAGGGGAGAAGACAGAATGCAGGTTTATATGAACTGTTACCCATACCAAAGAGGCCATGGGATGAAATTAGCATGGATTTCATACTGGGATTGCCAAGGACTCAAAGAGGATTTGAATCTATCTTTGTGATAGTGGATAGGTTTTCCAAGATGGCACATTTTATCCCATGCCAGAAGACTACTGATGTGACTCACATCGCAAACTTGTTTTTCAAGGAGGTCATTCGACTTCATGGGTTACCGAAAAACATAGTTCCGGACAGAGACACTAAGTTCATAGGGCATTTTTTGAGGACCTTATGGAAGAAGATGGGGACTAACTTGATGTTTAGTTCAGCGTATCATCCATATATGGATGGACAAACAGAGGTCGTGAACAGGAGTCTAGGAGACTTACTGAGAAGCTTGGTGACAGAGCACCACAGTAGTTGGGACAACATATTGCCTCAGGTAGAGTTTGCATATAACGACTCAATGAACAGGAGCACCGGTAAGAGTCTATTTCAAATTGTATATGGCATGTAGCCAAGAGGATTTTCTGAACTGAGAGATTCAAAATAGATGGCGACTAGCAGCGCTAGTGCAGAGGAATTCACTGAGGCAATAAAAGAACTTCACAACAAGGTGAAGGAGCAACTGTTGAGATCAAGTCAAGAGTATAAGCGTAGAGCCGATCAACGGAAGAGAAAACTTCAGTTTGAAATTGGTGAATTAGTTCTGGCACACTTGAGAAAAGAGAGGTTCCTGAGGGGAACATATAATAAATTGAAAATGAAGAAAATCGGGCCATGCAGGGTCTTGAGAAAATTTGGGGACAGTGCTTACGAGATAGAGTTACCAGATGGAATCGGGATATCTCTGATATTCAACATCTCGGATTTGTACCCATATGGAGTTGGAGAAGCAGAGACTGGAGATGAGCAGCCAGTGATCCAGTGGACAAAACATATGTCAGTTGCAGACAAGCCACATATGGAATGCATACTGGACAAAAGGATTAGTAAAAGGACCAGGCAAAAGAAATACTTCGAGTATCTGGTCAAGTGGAAGAACCATCCAGTTGAAGATGTCAGCTGGGAAGGCGAAGCAGAAATACAGAAGCATGGACAGACCGTGCAAGAGCTCATGGACAGGAGCCCATGAAAGTTTTCAACCAACGGAGTATGATGCAGGAGCATCGCCCATGTCAAGTGAGCCAGAGCGGAACGCGGAAGACAGTTGGATAGAAGCCAGCGCAAATTTTGAATTTCCCTTAGATTGATGTGACAAACTTTAAATGTAATAATTTAATGAGGCGCACTTGTACATTGTAAATGGACCTTGAGCGGATAGCTCTCGTCCTTAGGTAGATGGAGGCATTTAAGATAGTTAATGCAGGTAGATAGAATTTTAATTCCAGATTTGATAGCTCTAAAGCGTAAGAGGGAAATGGGATATAGACACCCTCATTGTGCATTGTAACATAATTCAAAAGTAGGAAGAAGAAGAGCATGCAGAGAATTGTACGAAGAACACCCATGTACAGACATTTGAATTAATAGAAGAACTTTGATTCAAATTCGTGGTTTGTGTTGTTCTCTGTGTATTAGATGTTGATATGCTCATGAATGTTTTCTTCCTGTTATACATTTTCTTTTATATGCTATGTATATTATTTCATGGTTGAATTGAAGTCTGAAAGGAAGAGTGAATGAGTTTCAATTGTTTCTCTACTTGAGCCAGAGAATTCCTACAAGGAGTGCAGTTGAATTGTCCGCAAGGAGTGCATTGACAGAAGGGTTCAATTAGAGATAGCTTTTGTTCTCATTTCCTCGAACGTGCAGTTAGGCACAGTGCCGTGCAAGGAGTGCGCAGGCTAAGCTAAGACTCAGAGTTGCGATTCTGAGCGAGAGTATTGAAGGATTGTTGCTGCAGGTGTGCACAGAGTCAAGCGACTTCAACACTTAGACGTGGTTGAAGGGTTTCCGCAAGGAGTGCGTGCAAGGAGTTTCCTAAAGGACTTAGAGTCGTGAGAAAGCTCAGGAGGGATAGGCCTTCAAATTCGTTGAAGGAAAAAGCAAGAAAGTTGTGCCTTGAAGGTTGCAAGGAACGTCGGAAGTTTGTGCGCAGGGTGACGAGTTTTGTGGAAGAACGTCTCGTCATTTTGTAGATTTCATCAGGAAGGACAGACGGTTGGAATTCCCCGAGGAGAATTCGTGAAATACCGTAAACCGTCATATCTTCCAGAGGTGCGAGGGTGTTACAGCGCAAGTGTGGAAAGGTTCTAAGCTTAGGAGGGGCGGAGCCGTTGATCAGGACCACGAGGGTCGTTGGATCCACACGCATATTGTGGATCGGGGTTTCGTGAGCCGAAGCTCCAAATAATTGCAACAGGAATCATGATATTGCGATACGCGATATCCCGACAGTTGAAGGACAGTGTAGGTCATAGCGGAGTTGGCGAGTGGAAGACAGGTGGCATAAGTCATTGAGATCTCTCCACGAGAAGTCCCGAAATATTTTCATTAGGATTCACGATCTCGCGAAGTCCGAAGTCCCAATGAGATAAGGGACCGTTGAAAAGTCAAATCACAAGCGCATCGGAATTTCGGCACATCGCAACTCGGGAGTTGGAGAACTGAGTGATTGGTGTCGCGAGTAGCGAAATTGCGATAGGAGAAGTCACGATAGAAAAAAAAAGCGAGGTCAACGTGGGGTGTATCGGTGTTTGGGAATTCGTAAGTCCAACACCCGACCTATGACCTTTGAACTCGCGAAGTCACGAGTTCCAATCCTCCAATAAGTAGAGAAAGGGGATCGCGCGAATAGTGTTGTGGGTAGAGATTTCCCAATAGGGAATAGAAGAACCTTGGTGTTCTTCGGGCCGAGGGAAGAGAAGATCCTATGAGATCAGACGTGCCTGCGGGTGCGGCTGCGTCACATTGTTAAGCGTTGAACCCTGGGTTTGCCCCTATTTGAGCAAACCTAAAAATTATAATATGGTACAAAACATTGCACATCCTTACAGCTTATGCACAGTACTTATTCAACTAGATCCCATTTGTAGAATGAAGCCAAAGATTTCTTTGGTAATCAACCCATAAATTTTCCAATTCAAGAAGAAATAAAATTCTACAAGGAATATATTCCCAAGGTCTACCATCTGAAATCATGGCTTCAAGGATAGCCTCATTCGAAATCAATTCAATGTCCGATAAATCGTGTGAACTAGGACTCGAGGACTCACCAATACCATGTCTTGAGGTCTCACAAATAGTAAGATCATACTCAAATGCTAAATACATAGTCGATGGCCATATCTTGAGGTCCCCTTGTTCAGAAGGTATTGAACTGGAAATGCTAAAGACATAGTCGATGGCCATATAACTCCCCAAAAGAAGAGTGAGATTCATTGAATATTTCATCAATGTAATGAATTCCTTAACCATTGATCGAATAGGTTAACCATTGATTGAATAAGATAGGAGACAACATGTTCAATAGAGGCATCACCCTCCAAAAGAAGAGTACATCGGCATGACCACTTCATCAACCAATGGGTGAATAGGTTGTTGGGAAATCAAAAGTGACGTAGCATCAAAAGGGACTTCAAACACAAACCACATTATTAGTATCTTTGAAATATCAAGGAACATATGAGTAAAGATATCTCCTTTGTGTTGATACTTTTAATGACATCATGACTAGCTTCCATAAAGTTTTGTGAAATTCTACTTTGTTTCTATTTTCTTGACCTCTCCTTTACTTTTTCAAACATTTTTCACCATTTATTTTCTTTGATATACATGTTGTATTGTTTCAAATGAAATAAAGGGGACGAGGCACTTCCTAATAAAATAATATCTACATTGTTTGCATGGTGTGAAGATCGACTTAGTTTTGTTCAAAATTGCGCTAGCAAAAACAATATGCAAATAAAAAAACCCATGTAGGTTGGGAACTATATTACAACTTGCATTTGTATTGTGCA
>JZKD02S1587691.1:146556-184605 GCA_000966675.3 Picea glauca
TTAGAAATAATCCATTCCTCTTTCTTGGACTTGATTGATCATATGCATTGGAGGTTGCATTGATCATCATTGGTTCAAGTGAAGGTACTTGGAGTCTGGTTCCAAAGTAGTGTCAAAAAATGATAGGTTGTAACTACCCTTGATTCAGTTGTTTAATAATCAAGTTATTATCATATCTCATGTTTTAGTTTATGATTTTTATATTTTGAAAATTTATTATCTAAAACACTAATGGATTTGTTTTCAATCATCTTATGTGAAAATTAATTATCTTGTAACTACCTATTTGCAATTGGGTTCTTCATTGTCTGCAGGTGGTAGAATGAAATGTTGAAGCAGAATTCCAGAGCAAGAGTTTCAATTGGGGGATTCTCATTGAACAATTGGAACCATGTTTATCTCATACTTTCTTATTGAAAGTTGGTTACTTAGTTATAATATTGCTTGATTGTTATTGTAGGATTGAGTGTGCTCTTTTGGTAAATGATTTATTGTGGTTTTAACCCAAAACCATAGGAGAACTTTATCCATCAATAGAGTTGGCGATCATATTAGGGATTGTCTCTTATTGGGTTAGTTTAGAGTTCGTATTTTGGTTTTATTTTGTTTTCTTGTTTTTTCTTTTAATATTGAGTTGAATCTATTAGAAACTTGGTAATTCTTTCTATTCCTTGAATATAATATGTTTTTTCTCTTTTATTGAAATTTTGGGTTGTGTAAACCCTATATTTAAGTAATATAAGCATACATATGTTGCCCATAATAGGGAAGGGAACATAAATACACACCTTTTCTTGGTGACAAGCATGGACATGTCCTCTAAAGAGGTAATTTTTGCCTTTTTGCATGGTCAAGATCTTTTTTAGGTCTCTTGGGTTCTCTTGGGATCTCTTCGTTTATGTTAGTTCTTTAACAATCTCATAATTCAATCTTTATTAATAAAAGAAAAGAAAACAATGTGTTTTCTATGTTTCCTTGGTTTCTTTTGATTTCTTGGCTTGCATAACTACAAGACAAGTCTTGTTCTTAAGGTCTTAGTTCATGGTTGTTGCTTCGGTAATCTATGAAACTTGATTTTGTATCTAAGATCGATACTTTTGTTTTATGATTGGCTTTAGTTTTTAAAATATAAAAAATATAAAAAATTCTGTATTTTAGCATCTTTTTTTTTTTTTGCTTTAGTAGAAAGAAGAGGAAAACAAAAAAACCTTGTTTGTTATTAGTTAGATTTCTTTCTTTTTGTTGCATTGTTTTGCATTTATATTTGATAAACAAAAATATCTTAGTACAAAAATTTGTTTTTTCTTCTTATATTGAAAATAATTTAAAAGGAAAGAGAACAAATAACACTATTCTTGTTCTCTTATTTTTCTTTTCTTCCACCTAGGACAAATTTGCATTATGCATCTTGCATCATAAAGAGAAACGATTGCGTTTCAATATTTTAAATACTGTTCATGCATTTTTATTACTTGAAACTCTTTTTCATTGTAGAATTAGTGTGAATTTTCCTTTGCTAGTGTTCTTCTAAGTTTCATTTTGCAAGAGTCTCAAATAACATTAGTTTCACTTCCATACCATTTCAGTAAAGAATGACCTTTAAAAAAAGAAATTTATTAAAATTTACTAGAGTTTTTGTTTCTAGGGTTCATCAAATAGTCTAGACAAGGGCCCTTGAACAAGTTGGAGTATGAAATCACCAAGTCCATTTAAATGAACATAGGATTATAACTTAGAGAGTGTTGAAAATCCAACTATTGTATAGGTATAATTGGGATACTCCTCTAGCACAAGAGGTAAACACAAGGTCATGTAAGGGTGAGTAGCATAGATTACCCCTCCAATACTTGTCCAAGTATCTATAGATTATTCCATATATGTAGTTTCCTTTAGTAACATCTATATGAATGTGGTGTCGATACTTTTGGATCTTCAATATTAGAAACCCTACCCATACATACAATCCCAATTGTTGATTGTACTCCTCTGACACTCACTATGAGTTGGTAACTTCATTTTCTCTTCTTAGGTATCTCTTAGGTGACTATGGGGGGATTTACATGGTACCTAAGGTAGACTTTGTGTCCTAATTTCAGTACCCCTAGACGATGCAACATGTTCATGTGTGTTACTTGCACTAATAAGGGATATTACATGAAGTTCGGGGTAACTCCTTCTCACTCCTTAATTCATCAGCCTCGGGAATTAATCAACCTATGTCAATTTTCAGAAGGTCCCCTTTACGAATTTTTCATTACTGTTCACTTAGGACCAAATCCGCCCAGGTTGAATTTTTTAAGAATTTATTTGATTACGATGTTTCTCTTAGGAATTTTTAGTAGAGTATTTCTTTGTGTAGTCTTCCTTTGGTTTTGTTTATACTAACACATCCAAATAGTTGATTAAAGGTGGTGAACCAATCCTCCAATAGTGAGGAATGAACCACGATATTCTTCTTGGAACCATGGGTTTTTATGCCACTAATTTTTCAGAGTAAATGTGTGAGAACCATGGGATTTTATACCACTAATTTTCTAGAGTCAATGTGTGATACCTTTTCAGACATGAAAAATAATGCAAGGGATGAATCTCTGCATAATAACATCATGAATAAATATATTGAGGTTACGAACAAAGGGACAGATTCCTAAGAGAATTCTTGTGATTTTCCTTTCTTTGGAAATTTTGGTGTCCCCTTGATGGCCACTTTGAACATTCTTAGTTTATATGTAGGACTATATTTTTGGTTGTGGATGATTATGAATGCTAATTCTCTTTATGATTATCAAATAAGAACCTTATGTCATGGGATTTGAAATCATGTTGATCCTTTACCTATGCTCTGTAATTCACACTTATACAAACCTACTAGACTTTGCAAGTCATTTTATGGGTACAACTCTAGTCAGTGCTATTCATATTGGTAAAATTTCACCAACTTTTGCAAGTCATGTTAGAGATATGCAACCAATCACTACTAGTCATGATGGGGGAAATGAACTCTTTGTTGCTAGTATACTAGGGGGAAAGTCGATTCCCTTCAAGTAATACTATATTTAACCAACCAACTATTATGATTCATGTTGGAGATAAGTCACCAACCTCAATAAGTCATGTTGGAGACAAGCAACCTGTCGCTACAATTCATGTTAGGAGCATAAATCTAGTCACCGCATCATACGAGTGATACACAACCAACTACTACAAGTCATGCTGAGGGAAACCTACCATCCAATGCAAGTCATGATAGGGGCATTGATAGTCTTTAGAAAACTATATGAATAAGATGTAATCCCAAGTTACCTTTTAATCTCTGCAAGGTGTTGATGGGAGGAAATGAATGTTCCTAAGTCAACTTTTCAACCTCTTGGTTGGATAAACCAAAAGGAGGTGGGAATCATCACCATTATTTTATAGCCTTAATATTAACATAATATATTCCCCAATGACATGTTGGGTGATATAACCTAACAATTACTGAATATTTATACAATATTATTCTAAACTGATAACAAACATGACATAACATATATGTGTGTACCAGATAACATAAAAAACACATGAACGATATTCTCTTTCAGCCTTAAATATTTATATGAATTATTTCAATGGTATAAATATCTAAAGTAAACAAAACTAACAACACATAACATTAAACCATAACAAAAATCTAAATTTATAAAAAAAAAATAAGAAATTTGATATACACAATTGAGAGAAAATAACATTCACATGAAAGAAGAAAAAATAACTCAAAAGAAGTGAAATATGAATATGGAAAAATCAACTTTCATTATTGAATATTTCTTCATCAATGCATTAGAATAACAATACTAAGGCTCTTTCATACTTCTGCTAAAGTCTACAACAGAAACATATTCTTGCATAGACAACTAGTCTTTACAAGACCGCTTTGCTACTACGTAAATGGATAACAAAATATTTTGTAATAACAAAGTTTCAATAGGATTCTTTGAATATTTGTGGACACTCGTATTCATGTCTGCAATGAAAAACCAATTAGAAAATATAATGGTGGAAGGATTATAAAAAAAAAATGCTTCATCAACCAAACAATAATATATACCTTATGCAAACAAAAAGGATCATAACTTCACCTCCCATTTTTCCATTTAAAAAGGAACTCATGCTATCAACATAATTGTTAGACATTATTATTATAGTGCAAAGATAGAATAATGACTTCTAAAAACACGAAAAATTACTTAAGCATATTATAGTGAGTGTAGAATGATCTTGATTTCCGAGGATTGAGTATTTATATAGCTTGCCACATGGAAGGATGATTAGAAACTTTCAACATTTGGATTGATAGAAATGTCTAATAAATATCAATATATGGTCACAATAATTAACCATGGTTTATTTTATCACCCAAGCAAATTAAAAAAAAAAACACAAAAGAAACATAGAATAAAACTGAAATGTAATAATAAAAAGGAAGTAAAACAAGGGGATTTTTATTCATAAAATTTTCCGTTGACAAATAAATTCCTATAATATTTTCATGATTTTCATGACTATTTCCAACTATCATGTGTAAGTAGCAGAATAACCAATATTAACATGTAACAAATTCCATACTTCACAACCATCATATCCATAAATATAGTCTTATTTCATATATATATATATATATATATATATGAAATAAGACTATATTTATATTTATATATATATATATATATATATATATATTTATTTATATATATATATATTTCTATAAACTATAAAAACGCAGATATTATCCACTATTGATAAGACTACATGTATGACATGAACCAGAACCCACAAATCAAATTAGAACTAATAACCAGAAGTGAGCTAGTCATACTTCAACTATACTTTTCTCTTTAAAATTGAACACAAACATCGAATGTGTTTGATAAAACAAAGTTATCGTAGCCACTCGGTAGGGTATTGGGTTAGTACAGTAAAAGAAAAATGCTCGGCATTTTTTTAAAAGATATATTTAATTTGTGAAAGAGGCATGCTATCATATCAATGTAAAGTAGTGATATAGTGACCTATTTCATTTCTATTTGGGTATATGCTCAAACATTTCCCAAATACAGATATCAACATTACATTGATGAATGTGTATATAAATACACAATCATTTTCCAAACTGGATATGGATTTGAAAAATGACACATTATATACAATATTCAAGCTATATGAGAGGCTAAGTGCATATTTTATCCATGATTTCATATACAGACTGATCATAAACATTATAAAACGAGTTCAAGGAGACAGACTTATGATGATATGGTCGAATGGCTTGGCTTCGATATAGGATACGATGGAGAATGACTCGAGCTCAGCTCAAAACCAATAAAATATAATCATTTAAAATTACAAATAATATTCATACGAACAAGAATATAAATCCGTTAATAGTTTGAAGCTTACGGTATGGAGTTGGGAGCGAACTGAGTGAAATGACGATGTGGATAGTTTTCTATGAAACTGAAATTAGATCAAAGAACAAACATTGTGAACAATTAACCATGGAATATCATGGAGTTTACCTTACATACAAAAGNATATCAACATTACATTGATGAATGTGTATATAAATACACAATCATTTTCCAAACTGGATATGGATTTGAAAAATGACACATTATATACAATATTCAAGCTATATGAGAGGCTAAGTGCATATTTTATCCATGATTTCATATACAGACTGATCATAAACATTATGCTGGTGAAAACGAGTTCAAGGAGACAGACTTATGATGATATGGTCGAATGGCTTGGCTTCGATATRGGATACGATGGAGAATGACTCGAGCTCAGCTCAAAACCAATAAAATATAATCATTTAAAATTACAAATAATATTCATACGAACAAGAATATAAATCCGTTAATAGTTTGAAGCTTAGGGTATGGAGTTGGGAGCAAACTGAGTGAAATGACGATGTGGATAGTTTTCTATGAAACTGAAATTAGATCAAAGAACAAACATTGTGAGCAATTAACCATGGAATATCATGGAGTTTACCTTACATACAAAAGCGTTGAGCCATAGTCATGTTCTCCAGTTCGATGGATGGCCAGAGCCATTGCTAAGTCTAAGGAATATGGGCCATTGTCCATATTGCTGTAGGTGGGTGGCTCAAGCAGAGCTCTCAATCGCAACAAAACCAAAGTAGAAATCGTTGTGATCCTAACAAAATCAATGCCATTAAACCAATAATCGACCAAGAATTGTTTTTGTGTGTGAAGTGGGATGATGAAAAAATTAGGTTGGAAGCCATCACCATGTGGCGAAGATGTGATGCATATAGAATCGGGCACCATACAACCACCGTCGATATCTTACCTACTGGGTTTGGGTTTAATATGGAGGTAAATTTGATCTAATCGACCCTACATGCATTTAAAACATCAACTCGAATATTGAGTGGTGTATCGCACATGTGTTAGGCGATGAGGGTGACGACTTCATGATACACAAAGTAGAAAGATGAAGCTCCAAGCCTTTGAAAATATATCCAAGGTTAATATGTCAAAGTCGTCACACTCTTTAATATAATGTTATGGTTCAACAACATCGATCCACATGAGCTTTGTGATATATATAATGAATTTTATTTTGTTTACAAAAACAATATAACACCAAATTATTAACCAAAAATATTAACCATGTTTAGGATCCATAAGTTCCACCATAAAATAAATGTGCACAATACAAATGCAAGTTGTAATATAGTTCCCAACCTACATGGGTTTTTTTATTTGCATATTGTTTTTGCTAGCGCAATTTTGAACAAAACTAAGTCGATCTTCACACCATGCAAACAATGTAGATATTATTTTATTAGGAAGTGCCTCGTCCCCTTTATTTCATTTGAAACAATACAACATGTATATCAAAGAAAATAAATGGTGAAAAATGTTTGAAAAAGTAAAGGAGAGGTCAAGAAAATAGAAACAAAGTAGAATTTCACAAAACTTTATGGAAGCTAGTCATGATGTCATTAAAAGTATCAACACAAGGGAGATATCTTTACTCATATGTTCCTTGATATTTCAAAGATACTAATAATGTGGTTTGTGTTTGAAGTCCCTTTTGATGCTACGTCACTTTCGATTTCCCAACAACCTATTCACCCATTGGTTGATGAAGTGGTCATGCCCATGTACTCTTCTTTTGGAGGGTGATGCCTCTATTGAACATGTTGTCTCGTATCTTATTCAATCAATGGTTAACCTATTCATTACATTGATGAAATATTCAACGAATCTCACTCTTCTTTTGGGGAGTTATATGGCCATCGACTATGTCTTTAGCATTTCCAGTTCAATACCTTCTGAATAAGGGGACCTTTCGTTCACATCAAGCATGCTTTCTTCTAATTTGAGGATGGTTTCTTTGATTAGGGTAATATTTTTTAGCCCGACATTCTTTCTTATACACCCTTTCAGATCAAGGTTGAAGTTAATTCAAAAAGCATTTAATTATGTACAATGGATGAAGGATCCTCCACAACTATTTTATCTGAACCTCGACTTGGGAGGATTTGGGTTCTCCAAAGTTTGTGTCAGCTACCACTTAGTATTTTACTTTCGATAGAAGACATATTTAATATTTGGGGATTATTTCTCAGTGTCCTATCATGTTAGAAGGAAATATTATCCTATTTGATTTGTTAGTGGTTCAAGGGAATTTAGACTTCAATATGCTTCTTGGAAATTATCATGTGTACACAATGAACATTCTAGTGTCTATGCTCTTTGTATGATGCATTTTCCTCACAATGGAAACATTGTCACTATTGTTCAACTTTCATTTGATAATCTCCATCCTAATCCGACTTTATCTCAGGTTCCCCCTTTCCATGTTCTTATCTTTTGTGTAGAGTCTTCCTCACCATGGGTGAATTATGTAGTGTCTTATCCTTGATGTTAAATTTATTCTAAGAAGGATCCTTTATAGTTATTTTTTCCTTTTCCAAAAAAGGTATCAATAATTGGTCATGCAACTTATCCAATGAGGCACATGAGCCATTGTTTCCCCGTATTGTACCGAGCGATCTTGAGTTTTTATTTGAGTATGATCTTACTATTTGTGAGAGCTCAAGACATGGTATTGGTGAGTCCTCGAGTCCCAGTTCACATGATTTATTGGACATTGAATTGATTTCGAATGAGGCTATCCTTGAAGCCATGATTTCAGATGGTAGACCTTGGGAATATATTCCTTGCAGAATTTTATTTCTTCTTGAATTGGAAAATTTATGGGTTGATTACCAAAGAAATCCTTGGCTTCATCCTACAAATGGGATCTAGTTGAATAAGTATTGTGCATAAGCTGTAAGGATGTGTAATGTTTTGTACCATATTATAATTTTTAGGTTTGTTGGCATAGGGGCAAACCCAGGGTTCAACGCTTAACAATGCACCAACAAAACCCCGACTACTAACCCTTTTGGAAACACCTGCGAACTAGGAGAAGTCTCACCCGATGTAGAATAAGGGGGGGTTATAGGATGCATGTGTCTGTAACTAAGCTGGGACACATATCTGTCATAAAAGCACCGCGCATAATATTCTATTAATGCTTAGAAGGTGATAGGCATTAGTTTCTTAACATCACAAAGCATAATCAAAGATAGATCGATGTATTAAGAATGAATGATTATATACCCTAAGCACTTAGAATTATAAGCTAGATATAGCATTCATTTACCCTTAACAAAAGTAAATCACTTAAGCAACAAAAGATCTATCTATTATACATCATAATCAAAGCACTAAGAAGATTCATAACATAAATAACATAGAACAAAGCAAACCATGAGACACCAGATATACATGGTTCACCCCAGTGTGGGGCTAAGTACACCAACGGCTTCGCCTCTTTATTATTCGCCAAAATCTTACATTCATTCACTCCTGTTCACTAAGCCATAGAGTCAAGCTTCGCAAAAGACATGAGATATCCACGCAGAGTACTAGATCCTCCTTCTTTACACTAAGTACTATATCTGCATACTGAGCATTACAAGCACTAAGAACCTTTTACAAAATCACAGTCGAGCACTAAGCCTCGACACACACAAATCTACAGTTTCTCATACATATTTTATATCTTCTACAACAAATTATTCTTATTTATAGTTTTACAAGGTCTTACAATAAGGCCTAAACATGGGGAAAACCCATGGGTTAACATCCCAAAACCCGTTACAAAACACTAACCCTAGAATTAGGTGAGATCTTCAATCTTAGCTCCTCCAGGTGCTCCTTCTTCGACCAACGTGTGGCATTCCGAAAGTGGGCCAAATCTGACTAAGGTTTCTTCAAAACTTGGTCGAGGGACAACAAGCCCCCAACACTCACCTGTGACTCATTCTGATTCACTCACGTCCAGACAATGTTGCTTCAAAATCCTTGAGCTTAACTTAGGCTGCCTTGACTTCTTTCTTCGCCCGAGCCTCGTGCTCAACAAGCTCCTAGATTGTCTTCTCCGTAACAGGCCCTTCTGGGCATTGTTCTACTGCTGCAACCACTTGATCTAGTTGTTATCCTTGTCCATCAATCTCCTGAAACACCTTGCAGCCTTCATCCAACATAGGTTGTAGCTTCTGCATTAATTCCATTACCTTACCCTCGAGGGAAGTGATATGTTTCTATACTGCGTGCTTCTCCTGAGATGTCTTCATTCTTTCCACTACTATGAGAAACTTCATTTATTCCTATAATGAAACTTCTTTCTATTGCACCTCCTACAACTTTGCTTCTATCTTCCTTAGATCTGGATCCACAACGATGTGTTCGTATGTGTGGGAACTCCTGTCACTTAATTGTTTACATTCTGAGGTGGGGGTCCTTATTCTTACTACTATGTTCTTGAAAGACTCCTCCCTCTAGTCATGCACTTCCTGCGGGGTGCTTGGTACTGTTTGGGCCTCCAATTATGTTATCCTAGCCTAAAGCTGTTGGAGGGTCTTTACGAGGTTTACTATTTGAGCATTGACCGAGTCCTTGTCTTCCTGTGCCAAGCCTGGAATAGAGTGACATGCTTTTCTCACCGCTTCTTTGACCATGGCCCTCTCTATGAGTAGTTTCTCTTTTTCCCTTTGTAGCTGGGCTTTTTCCTCCTGAAACTTTGCCTAAAGTTCTTCTTTGTCACTTTCATGGGAAACTACACTATACTGTGTTGCTCATAATTTTACTAGTACTTCGTCTTTCTCCTTTTGCAAGGCTTTTGTAGCCTTCTCCTTCTCTTCTTGACCTATCTGAAACCAATCTTTTGTTCCATCCAAAATCCTTCTCAAATGGGTTGGTTCATCCCCTAATTTTGTATTCTGTGACGAGGAAGGTGCAGACGACACAGTAGGTATTGTGTTGACCAAACGAACAACTTGTTGCACTTCCTTCAATTCTCTCTCAATTCTTCCATATAGCTCCTCTTGTTTCTCTCCATATCTCTACAATATGTCCTCAAAGGCGTCCTCCATAACTCTGTGGACTAATATGATGTCATCATCAGTGAGGGTGGCCTCCAACTATGGCTTATTGGCACGCGCCTTTTTCCTTGTTGAGGGTTTCTTCGGAGAAACCGTCCTCTTCTACGGTATCACTGTCCCAATAAGGGGATATTCAGGTAGTGTAGCTTTGCCTCCTCCTTTCTCCTCATCTTCTCCTCCATGTCCTTCTGCTTCGTCTTCTCCTTCTCTTGGTGAATCAGAATCATTATCTCCAGAAGTGTTGTCCTCTTCATCACTCTTTATGTCCTGGACTTCATCCTTTTTCTTATTCTTCTTCGTCCCACAAGACTGTTCGACATGTTCAACTCGTGTAAATATCAGGCTTCTTATGGTGTCAGTGTCGGATAAATTTGCATCAATGACAAGTACAATAAATTCCTCCGTACACTCCTTTGTAATATACTCCATATCTTCATGATTTTATGGGCTAAATTTCGCTCATGGGCTAATTTTCCATGGTTTTTCCAAAAACAAGATTTGCTATTTTAAAAACGATTCGCCCAAATTCTATAGAATAAAATTATCTTACCTTAAAAATCGCCAAAATTTTATAAAAACTATATAAAATACTTAGAAATTTGAATATTTTTACAAAAAATCGCCAATCATTTATAGTTAGCGTATGAAGGATTAGTAAGATTCGCCAAGGTTTCTAAATTTTAAAATAAATTTCAATCCTTAAAATCATCCCTTCTTGTAGTATGACTGCAATTCCTCATGGTCCTCATCTCTTGACGTAGTGATGTAGATGAAGTGGGGATCAACACGAAAATTCACTATAGGTCGATATTGATGCATGGTGCAGTTTTTCATACGCAAGAATGATTCAATGGAGACCTTCAAATGCTGATAGTATGCATGAAACATGACATTGGACTACCACTACTTTTTCATGCCGTTGGTATACTACAGGATTGAAAATCGAGCGGCCAACAAATATAAAGGTTCGATCTATGGGAAGGAGGCTCCTTCAGGCATTTTCTAAGTGACAAATGGGATCAAAATGATTAGCCAACTGTAACTCAATTCATATCCCAAATCCTAGGCTTTGTGGAAATACTTCTCTAGCTAGTTGAAGAGGTAGTTTGCCCAGTTCATCTGCATGCACTCCACACATTTCCTACGAGGTCCACCAAGAAACCGGTGACCTGTCTAGGACGGTTCTTCCTGCCTACTTTGCTAGCTAGGAGTTGACAAGCAAGGCACATTGCGCCATCTTGTATATAGGATACCTTGTAACCTCGCTTCCCTTTCTCTACCTCTCCGTAAGCTTGTTTGATGCATTGCACCAAAGATCGGTCTGAGGCCTTCCCTCGATAAAACTGCTGAGGGTCAAGACCCTTCACACTCAAACCTGTGATCCGGTGGATCAACATTGGATCCACAATAATCATTCTATCGATCCATATATATTTTCCATGATATCTGTTGAAATAATGTAACTGCAAAGAGTATTCTTATTAGTATTGATATATTATTCATAGGATCAATCCCCATTGTGGATTGATCATGTCTGTTATTGTATTAGGACCAAATCCCATTTTGCGGATTGGTCAAAAGACAATTGTAATAGGAAGAATAATAAGTCGGCCCCAGCAGATATTAAAGAGACCCATAAATATAATAAAGGTGGGTTTACCCACCCAGTTTGAGAAGTCAGCCCTGCCAGTGAAGAGACACTTCACACGTGATAGACTTGTATAAATAAAGGAGGCTATCGCCTCACTTAGACATAACTCACTTGCTCATTTTGAGAGACAATTTCAGATCTTCTACTGGAGAAGGAGAGAGATACTGGCGCATATCTGGGAGAGGAATTTTTGCATTTGTTTAAGATATCTCTTGGCATTATATTGGCTATCTATATTAAGGAATTTTTGCTGGGTTTTCTTCCCCTAGAGGGTTTCCCAGGATAAATGTTGTGTCGCTTCTGATTGTGTATTTGTCAGTGATATTGGATTATGCTATTGTTATCTAATGAAATGCAAACATCTATAATAATGGCTTAAAAATTAACATGGTATCATATCCAAGCTGAAGGAAGCATCTTTCAAAAGTGAAAAATGTCACTGTTACCATACATGAAAATTAGGGCTTTTTGATGGTGAAGATTTTCAGCCCCGAAACCATCTAGAAAAGTGTGCCCTCCCCTAAGAATCAGTTTGGCACTCTCAGTGAACCTTTTCAGTGGATGGATCTCACAGAAAGTGAAACCCTAGTTTCACAAAGTACCAAACATACCAGAAAACTAGTGGACCAGAAGTACCAAAAGTACCAGAGTACCAGAGGTACCAGAAAACCAGAAGCACCAGTCAAGAAATCCGTAGATCAAGTTTGGAGGAGAAAAAGTTGGATTTTCTCAGATCCAAACACACCAAGATACTCTCCTCAGCCAAGCGCACCTCCTGGTAAGTTCAGTTTTTTATTTTGAGCACTTTCATTTTTCAGTCATTTTCCTAGCTCCAGGTAAAGATGTCTGGAAGCGTTAATCTTGTTGAAAAGTTAGAAGGAGTGGAAAAATTTCATGCCTGGAAGTATAGGATTTGCCTCATTCTTGAAGATAATGACCTAGCAAGATTCGTCAAAGAAGAATTACTGGAACCCGATGATGCTGCAGAAAAGGAAAAGCATCAAAAGGACACAATAAAGGCCAAAAGAATCATTGAAGATTCAATCAAAGACCATCTAATTCCTTATGTATCATCTAAGAAGACCCCTAAAGAAATTTTTGATGCCTTGACTAGACTATATGAAGGAAATAACATAAACCCAAAGATGAATCTTAGAACTCAACTGAAGAGTACAAGGATGCAGAAAGGAGAAATGATTCAAGAATATTTCTCCATAATCTCAGAATTCAAAGAACAATTAGAAGCTATTGGAGATACCATAGATGAATATGAACTCTAATGATGGCCTTAAATGGTATCGCGAGACCTTGGGATGCTTTCATCTAGACGATATGTGCCAGAAAGGAGAAACTGAAGTTTGACAGTCTATGGGAAGAATGCATCCAAGAAGAAACAAGAGTAGAAAATAGTGAAGCGTTACTAGCAAGGGATGATGATCAAGCCCTAGCTACTCACACCAAAGGAGGAAGGAAGAAACCCTACTTCCAAAAGGAGACTCATAAAGATCCTCGACAATCAAATAAATTCAATATAAATAATCTCACCCGAGGAGATTTCAGAAGAAAGGACAACGAAAGGAAAGAGACTACTCATCTGTAAAATGCTATCATTGTGACAATATGGGACACATTGCGAATTTTTGTCTAGCCAAAAGAGAAGAATACAAGAGAAAACATAAGAGGATCCATGCCCATGTAGTCGAATATGAGGAGCCACCCACAAAGATGATAAGAGAGGAGATCAAAGACCATGTCTTGATCTTCACCCTCTCAAGATCTGTAACACTTGGAGAGGAAACATGGCTCATTGATAGTGGTGCATCCAAGCACATGAAAGGACAAAGAAACATTTTCTCTTGTATATCAAAAAAAAAATTTTCTTAGAAAGTGACACTTGGAGATGATTACCAATATCCCATCAAGGGAGTGGGAGAATCAAACCATAAACTAAATTCAAGGAATTCACTAAAAATGAAGGACGTATTATATGTACCAGGATTGAAGAAGAACCTACTCTCCATTTCAGCTTTAGAAAAGAAAGGCTTCAGAGTTGCCTTTATAGATGAAGAAGTTCTTATGTGGGCTAAGGGAGAAACCTTAAATGAAGAAATCATCATTGGTAATGAAGAAACTGGCTTGTATAAATTAAAAGGTCACTTAGAGGCTGCTATGACCCATGCCATTGAAAACTCATGTGAACTTTGGCTTAGAATATTAGCCCACATCAACTACAAGGTGCTACCATACATATGCAAAGCGGTCACATGTTTACCAGAACTCAAAGGTGACCATAAAGACGTATGCAATGGATGTGCACAAGGGAAGAATATCAAGAACCCGTTTTCGAAGAGGGACAACAAGTCAGGAGGAGTCCTAGAACTCATCCTTTCAGATGTATGTAGCCCAATGACATCATCCTCCATTAATGGGTATGTATATTATGTATCATTCATTGATGATTACTCTCGTAAAACCTGGATATATTTCTTGAAATCTAAAGACGAAGTGTTCAATAAGTTCAAGGAATTCAAATCCTTGATAGAGAACCTTTCTGAAAAGAAGATTAAGATACTCAGGTCAGATAATGGAGGAGAATATGCCTCAAAATATTTTGTGAACTTTTGCAAAGATGTTGGGATCAAGAGGGAACTCACTACTCCCTATAATCCCCAACAAAACGGTGTAGCTGAACGAAAGAACAGAACCATACTGGAAGCTGTGAAGACTATGATCCATGATCAAGATCTCCCTATGTGTTTATGGGCAGAAGCAACAATGGTAGTTGTTTATGTGCAGAACTGATTGTCCCATAGTGCACTTGGGCTCAACACACTGGAAGATATGTTCACCGGAAATAAGCCAGAGGTAAGCCATCTAAAAATATTTGGTTGTCCTGTGTTTATTCGTATACCTAAAGAAAAGAGAAACAAGTTGGACCCTTCAGGAAAGAAGGGAATATTTGTGCGATACTGTGAGGTCTCCAAGGCCTTCAGAATCTATATACCAGGTCAACATCACATTGAGATCAACAAGGATGTGACCTTTGATGAAGATGCAATGCTCAAGAAATCTAAACTATGCCAGCTTGAAGAGGTATATGAAGAGGAACCCATAATCCCCAGTATTTCAATGAGGGAGGTTCCCCGAGCTGCAGAACCAGCGAGGGAAGTCGTAACTTCCCCTGGTGAGGAACTTCTAGAAGACCATGATATTGTAGAAGTGCAAGAACCTCTTTAGATGACGATCCTCCATAAAAGAAATCCATCTTGGGCTAGAGAGCTTATTCAAGATGGAGAGAAGTATGGCGTTCCACAAGGAACTACGAGACAAGTGAAAAGACAAAAGCCATTCTTGAGGTATATAGATTTGATGTGTGATCTCCTAGAAGAGGAGCCTACCTGTTTTGAAGAAGCCATTCAGAGGAAAGAATGGGCAGATACCGTGACAGAGGAATACCAATCCATAATGAAGAACAAAGTATGGGAAATAGTTCCCAGACTGAAGAATAAAGATGTGGTATCCTCTAGATGGATCTTCAAAATAAAACATGTTGTTGATGGAAGTATTGAGAAGTGTAAAGCAAGATTTGTCACTCGTGGATTTTCCCAAAAGGAAGGCATTGACTATGAAGAGACATTTTCTCCTGTGTCCAGATACACTTCGATTAGAACCATCATAGCTCTTGCAACTAAGATGAAGTGGAAGTTGCACCAGATGGATGTGAAGATAGCTTTCCTAAATGGTGTCATTGAAGAGGAAGTGTATATAGATAAAAATCAAGGATTTGAAGTTGAAGACATGAAGTCTCATGTCTGCAGATTGAAGAAAGCCTTATAAGGATTGAAGCAAGATCCTAGATCTTGGTATGGTCTTATAGACAATTTTTTGACGATCTTAGGCTTTACCAAGAGTAAAGTAGACTCAAATATCTACTTCAAAATCATGAAAAATGAGCCAGTAATCTTACTTCTATATGTGGATGACTTATTCTTAACTGGAGAAGAAAAGCTCATCACTGAATGTAAAATTAGACTTGCCTTGGAATTTCAAATGAAATACCTTGGCCTAATGCATTATTTCCTAGGTCTTGAGGTATGGAAGAGTCCTGAAAAGATATTCCTTAACCAAGGGAAGTATACGGTCGAAATCTTGAAGAGATTCGACATGTTGGAATGCAAGCTCATGAATACACCTATGGAAGCGAAGCTGAAGCTGCTAGTCGATACTTCATCAGAATTGCTTGATGCTACACTGTATAGACAAATTATTGGATAGCTAATGTACCTGATGAACACCAGACCAAACATTTGTTTTGCCATGAACACCTTGAGTCAGTTTCTGGTAGAACCCAGACGTGTTAACCTAGTGGCTGCAAAACATGTGATGAGGTACCTTAAAGGTACAATATATTATGGTCTCAGCTATGATGGAAATCATGATTTCACAGTGAGTGGATATACTGATGCAGATTGGGCAGGAAGTGTTTCTGACAGGAAAAGAACTTCAGGATGCTATTTCAGTTTGGGATCATCTATGGCAGAGTAGGAAGCAATATAGCATTGCTCTCAGCACAGTGGAAGAGGAATACATTGTTGCATGTTCTACCAGCTGCAAAGCTATATGGCTTCGAGAGTTGTTGACCGACCTATTTGACTTAGAGATGAGAGAAACCTTGATTCTCCGTGACAACCAGAGCTGCATAAAGATGACAGAGAATCCTATATTCGACGACAGGTCGAAGCACATAGAGATCCATTATCATTAGATTCGTGACATGGTACATAGAGGATCCTTGAAGCTCTAGTACATTATCACGGATGAACAGGTTGCTAACATGTTGACCAAGCCCCTATCTTGTGTGAAGTTTGAGTACTTCTGAGATAATCTTGGCATAGTCTGAAAGGACCTTCATTGAAAGGGGGAATAGATGTGATGTTCCTTTCTTCTGACATAGTTGTCAGATGTAAAGTAAGATGTGATGTTCCTTGCTTCTGACCTAGTTGTCAGACATAATGAAAGATGTAATGTTTCTTGCTTCTGACCAAGTTGTCAGGCGTAAAGCAAGATGTGATGTTCCTTGCTTCTGACCAAGTTGTCAGAAGTAAAGCAAGATGAGGTGTTCCTTACTTCTGAATGAGTTGTCAGATGTAAAGCAAGATGAGACGTTCCTTGCTTCTGATCGAGTTGTCAAACGTAAAGCAAGATGAGATGTGTTCCTTGCTTCTGACTGATTTTTCAAACGTAAAGAAAGATGAGATGTTCCTTGCTTTTGACCTAGTTGTTAGACATAAGGCAAGATGATATGATGATACTAGCACTAAGCTTTCAGCTAGATAGCTGTGATGTAAATCCAGTCTAGTATTCTGCTTCCAATCTGATGGTTGTGACGTAAAGCAGGATGAGTATCTTGCTTCTAACTTGAGCGTTGTGACGTAAAGAAATATGATGAGATGAGACAAGTACTGAGCTTCTAGTTTGACAACTGTGACATAAATCTAGTCTTGTATTATGATGAGCCATCCCTGTGCTGTGATGATGATGATGTATCAGTTTTATACTAATACATATTGATGCAAATGATGATGGCATTCCTTTGAGAATGATGATGCTTCCAATGAAGAAAACTTCCGATGATTTATAGATACGCCAGTCAGTGTTCCAAGATGATATTGATGATGATGTCCTCTCACCCACTTGATGTTGTTGATGATGTTTTCCTCTATCTCTCGCATGATGTTTCTGAAGAATACCCTTCTTGTTAAGGGGGAGTGTTGAAATAATGTAACTGGAAAGAGTATTCTTATTATTATTGATATATTATTCATAGGATCAGTCCACATTGTGGATTGATCATGTCGGTTATTGTATTAGGACCAAATCCCCTTTTGCGGATTGGTCAAAAGACAATTGTAATAGTCAGAATAAGAAGTCGTCCCTAGCAGATATTAAGGAGACCCAAAAATATAATAAAGGTGGGTTTACCCATCCAGTTTGAGAAGTCCGCCCTGCCAGTGAAGAGACACTTCCCATGTGCCAGACTTGTATAAATAAAAAAGGCTAGTGCCTCACTTAGACACAATTCACTTGCTCATTTTGAGAGACAAGTTCATATCTGCTACCAGAGAAGAAGGAGAGAGAGAGTGGCACATATCTGGGAGAGGAATTTCTGTGTTTGTTTAAGAGATCTCTTGTAATTGTATTGGCTATCTATATTAAGGAAGTTTTGCTGGGTTTTCTTCCCCTAGAGGGTTTCCCAGGATAAATGTTGTGTCTCTTGTGATTGTGTATTTCTCAGTGATCTTGGATTATGCTATTGTTATCTAATGAAATGAAAACATCTATAATAATGGCTTAAACATTAACAATATCATGACAAAAGGAGTTTAACGCAAGTGTTAACCACCTGGTGGCGGAAAAAATGCGATATCTTCATCACATTCAACACGGTGGACTGTGCCAAACCCTTAATCCATGGCTATGAGACGAGGCGAGGTTTCTTTCCAGTTGTATTTTTTAAGTATTAGTGGGGCGCTAACATGTCATAGTTATTCCAGTCTCCTAAGTTGAATTTGTTGTTCTTCAACAGTGGGATATGTCCTAACTGACTCATGACTATGTGAATTCCTTTTAGAATGTACACATTGAAAATAGAGTACTCAAATTCTTGAGGGATACTGTCATGGTTAAAAATTCCATCCAGGAGTGGAATATGTTTAGGTAGGATTGACGGTATCTGCTTCGCATTATCCAGATCACCACGATGCTTACTTCGTTGTTCAGTTATGGGGCTGACATAGCTAGAATGACGTCCAGTCGAAGGGGAAGCCTGTAGTCCCCTAGTTGATGACACCCAGATACCTTCAGATATTAGTCTATCGACCATTAAATTATTAGTAACTTCCTCGACAAACTTCTCTAATTCACTAGGTTTTCCCTACATTCTAACTTTTAACACACAGGCAGGGTAGAAAAATGAAGAGGCGGGGTAGAAAGACAAACAAGCGAGGTCTTCTTTCAGATAATGAGAGACTGCACAGCTCGACACTTGGAGAATTATTTTCTTAGCTCAATCAATCAAGGGTAGCAAAAAGTGGTCCCACTACAACGACCGATGAGTTAAATAAGCAGGGTATTGTGAAGTATCTTCAAACGGCCAGGAAATGCTTCCATCAATGTAAATATGTCGATTATGGCGCGGTCTCAATGTCCCAAAGAGGTCTATAATACCATAAATGTGTTTTCTAACCATTTCGGTGCATCACTATAATGGTCGGAGTGCCTCCAATGGTCATATAATTTTTCCAGGGCAAAGTCCAATTCTGCGCGGACCTGCTATTCCAGTGAGGTTCAAATCTTACAAACCTGTCTCCTGTGAAGTTCCATTCTACGAAGTCTTATATCTAGTTTCTGTAACTTCTTGTAGATTTTCCAACTTAGACTTATTTTTATTGAGCTTCCTTCCCTTCTTTCCTCTTATCTGGGTCTCTCTAACTATTTGTGGAATCCTCTTTCCATTTTATTCTTATCTTCTACTAGCGTAGTGGCTTCTTCCTATTGAGGTACCTTCAAATATTCTGAAACTAATATCCCTTTTCTTAACACTTCTTGAGTGGACATACTTCTTTCTTGAATAGATATGTCCTTCCATCCTTCTTGCATTCTTTCAATCTTGATAGCTAATTCTCTTTCTTTATGTCCCTCCTGCATTGTTACTTTTCACTATTGCTTCGACTTATCCTCTCATTCTTCTATTAGTCGGTCTATTTTCTTAGCTATGAAATCCCTTAATTCTTGATTTCTCTTTTCTATAGATTATTCCTCTTGTTTCCTTCTGATGTGATCCTTCTCAATCCAAGTATTACCTAGCAATAGTGGGAAAGGGGCATTGTCCCCAACAAACCTAATGACTTCAAATTCTTCATCAGTCGATGTTCCATGAACAATAATAGGTATATCAGTTACTCTTCCACATAAAGTTATCATCTAACCCTTAAAAAATCCTATCCTTCCTAAAGAAGGTACCACAATAGGATTTCTCAAAACTTCCCAAGTTTCTTCTGTCATAATATTCACTTATGTTTCTGTATCTAAGAAGCAGTCTATGTTGAATTCTTTTATTCTTGCACTTATGTGATTTTTTGCCTTCAGACTTTCTAGTAAATTGACATCTTTATGAACATCCATCATTTCTTTCAACTGTAATAACGTAATCATAACTCCCTCTGACCTTTCCTCTTTATGACTTTCTAACATGCCCTTAGTCTCTTGACTTTCTTCGTAGTTTTCTTTCCTTATGTTCATTCCTTCAACTTTAGCAATAATCCTTAGACAATCCTCAACCTCATGACCAACAATATTACAACAAACATGAATAGGGCCTACCTTGGGACATTCCTTAGCAAGATGTCTCGACCTTATGAAATTATAATACAATGTCAATATCTTTTTCTTTTAGGTGTTCCCCAATCTTTTCTTTACTGTGCATATCCTCTAGGATCATAGTGTTGGACCTACAATCTGCAAAAATTCTTTCTAGGTTCTTGCATACACTTATTAGTCCAAAAACCCTTTCTATGGATATGAATAACATATTTTTCTTCATTTCCATTAAATTTACTCACATAAACTATTTATTTCATCTGTGCCCTAGCCTTGAGACTAGGACAAAATCTATTAAACATACTTAAATTCATGCTTTCAAAAAAACAAATTCACTAATCTTTCTCTTTCCAAAGCACAAAGCCTTACCTCTTTTAGGATCTTACCTCTTTTCTTCAGAACATCTTACTTTCTTGGCACAAAGATTCACAAGTCAAACTGTGCACTTCAGCAATAGATCTACACACAATACTTCTCTTTTTCTTTACTTCAGTTCCCAACAATCACAGTTTCAGGTCTCGGCAACAAAAACATTTGTTGGCACAAGATCAAACCTAGGGTTCAATGCTTAATAGTGCACCAACAAAACCCCGAATACTGACCCTTTCGGTAACACCTGCGAAGAAGGAAAAGTCTCGTCTGAGGTATAAGCAAGGGGGGTTATAGGACGCAGGTTTCTGTAACCAGGCTAGGACATAGATCTATGATAAAAGAACCTTGAAAAATACTCTATTAATGTTTAGAAGGTGACAATAATTAGTTTCTTAACATCGCAGAGCATAATCAAAAATACATCGGTGCAGTAACAATGAATGATTATATACCCTGAGCACTTAGCATTATAAGTTAGATTTAACATTCATTTACCCTTAATACAAGTAAAGCACTTAAGAAATAAAAGATCTATATATTATACATCATAATCAAATCACTAAGAAGATTCATAACATAAATAACATAACACAAAGTAAACCATGAGACACTAGATATACGTGGTTCACCCTAGTGTGGGGCTACATCCACCAACCGCTTCGCCTCTTTATTATTCACCAGGATACTACATTCATTCACTTCTATGCACTAAGCCATAGATTCGAGCTTTGCACAAGATAGGAGATCTATGCACCGAACACTAGAGCCTGCTTCGTTACACTAAGTACTATATTTGTGCACTGATCATTACAATCACTAAGCACCTTTTACAAAATCAGACTCGAGCACTAAGCCTCGACGCACATAGATCTACAGTTTCTCATACATATTCTATATCTTCTACAACACATTCTTCTTATTTATAGTTTTACAAGGTCTTACAATAAGGCCTAAACATGGGGAAAACCTATGGGCCGACATCCCAAAACCCGTTACAAAACCCTAACCCTTAAATTAGGTGAGATCTGCAGTCTTAACTTTGTAGGGCGCTCCTTCTTCGACCAGTGTGTCGAAGTCCGAAAGTGAGCCAAATTTGACCAAGGTTTCCTCAAAACTTGGTCGAGGGCCAACAGGGTTTTCAATTTTTTTATTTCAGACTATAAGTTGTTAAAAGAGGGTAATATGTTGGATTTATTAACTTTTGGATGACTGTTGTTGGTCATATGTACAGGACATTGGAAATGTTTTTTCTTTGGAACCTCTTTGTGATGCCGATCCATTATGACATTTAATGATCTTGAAACTGAAATATAGGTTAGAATTTCCCCTCCATGCATTTTTTCATTATTCATTTCTTGGTTAATTTTTCCTTAGGATTGACCCCACTGAGTTGTGATACATAACCTTCTTTGTTGTTTAGAAGTGTTTCAATTTACATGGTATCACCTACTACTCATGGGTAGCCTAGTTAAAAGCTTGTTTGTAGTTTGGTGCCCATGCTAAAGTACTTTCATATTCTTAGGATACATATTTATTCTTTTCGTGACTTTGCATTGAAGCCTCATAACTTCTCATTCTTATTTTGGCTTATACCCATGAGGATCGCAAATTTTTGTGTTGAGTTGTAAGACCACATTGCATATTCTCACTTGCACTTTTAAGCCTAATGTAGAATTCATATTTATGTGATATAGCCTATTTCTTATGAACTCACTTAGTTTCTACCCCTTTCATTTATTTCCTTTGCAAATTGACACATGAATCCATAGAGGAAAATTCCCCTTGAGTGTCCATATCATGCTTGTGTTCTTTGCATTGAGCATAGGTATGTTCCTTGTGATTGGAACTAATTGGCCTTGTAGCATGGTTTTCTCCCATATTAAGTTTCCGAGTTTATATCTTGTGTTTATTTGTGGATGGTGTGTGAGTATTTTATTTATGTTCTCTATTTTTTTCTCATTTTAACTATTTCATACATTTTAAAGCAGAAAACCTATAATTAAATAATCTGAGATCTAAAGGAAATTAACCTTCTTGGTAAATATTTTAGAATTTTTTTAGATATATTGTGGTGAACTATTCAATGGAATATCCACAACAACTTATATATACAAATAAAATTAACCTTCACAGTGAATAATTTTGTATTTTGTGAATTATTTTGTCACGAACTATTTAGTGGAATACCCATGATATTTTTCACATTAGGGGAAGTGACTTAAATGTTTTGTATTAAAATCAATGGATTGTTTTATTTGTGTTTCAGGATTAATCCGTAAGTGTGGACGCAAACCAATCTCCCTAGATCCACCTGGATCTAGAACAAAACAGGACAAAATAATACTCTTTCCCTAGATCTAGACTATTGAATGAACTAAGAGGCAAGGATCATGAACATAACTTATGAATGCTTCCTTAGGTCTCTGTTGTTCTAAGCTTCGCTCCAACGCTCTTGTGCCGTTCATATCATAATAGTACAAACCAATCGAAGTGAAGGAGAATCAATATATTCAATAGCTAATCTATACATATGATCAAGGAGTTATGTAATAAAGTGACATTATCTTTATGGGAAAGGGACATATTACTGTATTAAATTGATAGAAAGTGAAACTTACAACCTGAGCCTTGATATTGTAGATCTCCTTTAGATGGCTCCTAGCCCTGACACACACACTTGCTCATGCATGAAGAAAATCAACCACTTTTGATGACCTTGCTGGTGTCTCTAGTTGCTGCAGCATCAGTCCTTCATACAATCTTACACTATTTCTCCAATAAATATCTTGCCAATTTGTTGCTTAACCTTTTCCATGAGCATTCCCCTCAATTTATAAGAGAGAATGGATTAGTTACTAGGATAGGAATGATCCCAAGATATCAGGAAAACCAGTACTTAGATAACCATTGGAATACCAACTCATCATTCTAGAAGATTCCCTTCTAGAAGGTTCAAGATTTTATCTTTTTCCTTCCTTTAGAAGATGTTCGCACCCTGATAGTTAGGTACAGTGCGAGCTTCTCGCACCCTAGCTTAATGAAGCCTGCAAGAATCATGCATTCTCGCATGCAAATATATAGGTAGCTTGTGAACCTCTCTTAAAAGTATAATTTTTGGAAGCAGACAAATGTAACTTTTCTCAGGAAAGTGTCGTAGTGAAGGGCTTGATTTTTCGATTATCATTGCATCATCATGATGACCAAAATTGTGGATAACAGAATGCTCCCCAAAGTCTGAGATTGGAACCAGTGAGAGTCGATAGACTTTGTAAGCTGCATTTGTGTGTCAAGAACCAAGAGCACATCTAATCGGAAACCTGCAAACATCCAAGCATCGACAGAATATCATGTATACCAATTTCTGAGGTAGGCATTCCCATACTCAGATCAAAGACAGATGACATCATAAACAAAGATCATGGCCACCAATCATACACTATGGATCCATGTCGTCACAATATAGCATAGCCACCTGAATACACTGTGGATATATGCGACAAATTTTCAATCAAGACGACATAGCCACGAAACATACAAAGTGGATCTATGTGTCACAAATTATACATACTACATCACAACCTGGGTAACAAAGATAATATCCAGGGTCTTCAATCTCATCGCTCAAAGTACGAATCTAACCATGCGATTACATGTGTTGAAGTCGAACATGGTAGAAACCACTTGATTACCGGCCATTGATGTAACCATTAACAAGTGCGAGGGAAATCACCATTGATGTCAATGACTCCCACGGTACTAAAGTACAATCCATCGAGTGTGAATAAATGAGTTGATGTCGAACATGCGACGGAATCTCTCGATCAGGGGTCAATGATGTAAACCCATTGTCGACAGCGAGGAAACTTGCCATTGAGGCATGCAATCTCCAAGGTACTGAATAATTTCTAAGTCTTTATTCTGGATAATGTGGCTTAAGCCGCCTGTGAGAGGTTCACACTGTGCATAGTATGGCACCTGCGAGCAGTGCAAAACTCAAACATTTATGAAACGTTTAGCCAATAGAAAGAATTTATTTCATGTATAAGATCATTAACCATGTTTATATGTTTCTTATGCAGGTAAATAGCCACAAGTATGGTGCTTGAGTGGTGAGAACGAGAACACGAGGAGGATAACACAAACGCCAAAAATCACCCTCCCACCATAGCTTCTTTAAGATATTGCGGTCTTTTAAAATACTTCCGTATCCCGGGCATGAGAGCCCAAGTTCGATTACTGGAGTACCTAGTCCGAATGTGGGATCCGGACCAGCAAGTTTTCATTGTGGGAGCCCACACATTAGCTATTGACATTGAGGACATCTATTTCTTGACCAGATTATCTAGACATGGGTCCTATGTCAGTTTGACCGGCAGAAGAAGGGGCGGTTTGACAATGAGTGAATACTGCAACCAATATTGTGTACCTGAGGTCGAAAGAAAGAAAGGGAAAGTGGCAATCTAGGGAGTAACTGACTTGACTCTCCACACTATTCTCTTCACGATTGCTCAGATGGCTGGAAGTACCGCTCCCCATATGGCTTTGCAGAGCTATTTCCAGTATTCCATCGAGTGTACTAAGACCCGAGTATTTAACTGGGCTGATGTAGTATTGTGCAATATCAAAAAACAACTGACCAAGTGTAGGCGGGGTGAACTAAAACAATTTGGATATGGATCTTTGTTGGTGTCATTCTTCTGTGAGAGGGTCCCCGTGTTTAGACTACAGGTTGAGTGGCACTTTCCGGGTCCCAGGGATCCAAGGATGTTACGATGATGTCGACTCATGGCTCGACATGTGGCAAGACCAATCATCAAATATGAAGATATTTTCTTTAACTGGTTGCAGAACCAGATGTTGATGGTCGATGACTACGCATATGCCGGCTTGGATTTCCGTGGCGATCCCGACCTAGCCCTACCTAAGGACATGTAGTGGGGAGACCTCAGTAAGAAGTACACAAATTTTCTCTTTTTAAATGTTTTTGTATTTTTAACATATTTAAATGTTTTTGTTTTTATATACTCATCCAAAGACTAACACAAAATCTTTTGTTGGCAACACAGATGTTGGACCTTATAGACCTGCCGACAGTTCTCCTATCCAGTGACGAGGAGAAGCAGTAGCAGTATTACCACAGTATGCCGAGGATTACCAGATCATGGAGCAGAACCTAGAAGGCCTGACCACAGACATTCCAGATATGACTCTGGAAGAGGTTCCATGACACAATCAGCGTCACACTGTAGGAGTTTCAACAGCCATGGCTCGACTGCTTCGTAGGGTAGCTAGGGCAGTAGTGTGTTACCATGAACGTCATCCATGATGTCACTATGTAGAATCCAGGAGCTTCATTTTTTTATATTTTGGTCTTCGGAAAAACATTTTGTAAAAACAAACTCTTTTGATCATTATATATATATAGACAGCTTCTACCGGTTTACTTTACATTGTGCGAATTGTAATTTGTTTGATTTATAAATGATTCAAATGTCTGTCCAGTACATAATTTGCCAATGCATCTGTTAATGAATTAAGACATCTAGGAATATGCTGATATTCAATGTGATCAAAATATCATTCCAAGAGGTGAATTCACAAATACACCCTTAATAAAGTAGGACTTTGAATATAATAGATATTACTTAGCTGTAGCACTACCGACTGCGAGTTGAGTCCCACAACCAAGTGACGAATTCCGAGTGAGATATCATCGATCAATAACTCAATTACGACGCTATACTCCACAATGTTGTTGGTTGCACGGCCAAGACATACACCTTGTAAGGATACAAGTTCGTTCGTTGGGGCATAGATTGCCCACGCAACAGAATCTAGGTTCCGAGTACTACGGCTAGCTCCATCAGCGAAGCCAATATAAGGTAGCGAATACTCCGACATCTGACAATCAAACACAATGTCACATAAGGGAAGAGACCAAATAACATCAAAAAACAAACTAAAGTAACACACACACAGTATGATACATAAAATACAAGTACTTGTGCACAAATGACTTATGCATAGTACTTCTTCAAGTATAACCCATTTCTGGGTTCACTCAAAGGTATACCATCGTAATCAACTAGCTCATACGCTCCTTTTTCCAAAAATTTGCAAACAATATAAGGACCATGCCACATTGGTTCGAATTTCCTAGCTCCTAAGACATCTTTATCTTGTTCATACAGAAGAACAAGATCACCTTCAGAGAAAACGTGAGGCTTGACATGCTTGTCATACTGTGCCTTGACGCGCTTCTTCTGGGCTTCTATTACTAGAGTAGCGTCATGTCGAGTCTCGTCTAATCGCATCAAATACAACAAACATTCCTCTTCAGCATAAGTATTGGGTAAGAGTTCAACTGCTATCTTCAGAGAAGGTATCTCACATTCTATTGGCAGAATGGCTTCCATGCCATAAACTAATCGAAAGGGCGTAAATCCCATAGTAGATTTAACAGATGTCCGATATGCCCACAATGCCGAAAACAACATCGTGTGCCAGCTGGTTTTATGTATTCCTAGCATCCATCGAATCATAGTTATAATAACCTTATTGATTTCTTCGACCTGGCCATTAGCTTGTGGATAATAGGGTGTTGAGCTATCATGACGAAGACCCAACTTCTCCGTAAGTTCCGACATCATATAATTCCTAAAATGACTATCGTGATTGGTAACGATAGCCTGAGGAACACCAAAGCGAGTTATGACATGGTTAGAAAGAAATAATGCTGCAGTCTTTCCAGTATTATCGAATGTTGGCATTGCCTCAGCCCACTTTGTAAAGTAATCAACAACTACAATAATGTAACCATGCCCCCTGGCCGAGTGAGGGTGACATGGCATGAAATCAATGCCCCATTTTGGAAAAGGACCAACTGAGACCACAGGATGAAGGGGAGCAGGATGCGACTGAATTTTCTGATTGTAGGTCTGGCAGGCATGGCACTTCTGAACAGCAGTAATGCAGTCATTGAACAAGGAAGGCCAAAAATATCCTGTACATAAGATCTTCTGGGAAGTAGCATACCCAGACATATGACCACCACATTCTCCGGAATGGCAGTCATTCAAAGCTTTCTCAGCTTCGTCAAAAGTCAAACAACGTCGAAAAACAGAGTCAATGCCTCGATGGTAAAGAGTATCTCCAAGGATAATGTACTGGCGAGCTTGATAACGGACGCGACGTCGTTCATCACTAGACAAAGTAGGATGAAAAGTTTGGGTTTGGAGATATATAATGATATCTCCATACCAAATATCATCAGTGTTTATAAGGAAAAGTGATTCATCAGGTAATGAATTGACTGCTACATTTTTCGTGGCAGAGTGGGGAGAATAAAAAATTAACTCAGCAAAAACTAAGGATTTCTTCGACGTGGCGCGATCGAATTCCAAGTCGGACTCCTGGAGAATGACAATCCACTTGGAGTACTTGGCCCCCAGAAATTGACGTGTCAAAATATGTTGCATGGGGTTATAATGTGAAATCACTATAGTTTTCCTGGAGAGAATATAATGGCGAAAACGTTGAACTACTTGAACCGCAGCCAAAGCCGGTTTTTCAACATGTTGGTACTTGACTTCAGTGGAAGTAAGACTTCGACTCAAGTAATATTTAACATGTTCATCATGTGCATCACCCTCCTGAACGAAAACCATGCTGATAGTATACTCGGAAGCAGCAAGATAAAGAAAGTAATCCTGACTATAATCAGGAGCGAAAAGAAGTGGAGCTTTCATTAGGGACAACTTTAAAGCTTCAAAATCATTGTTGGCAACTTTATCCCAGACAAAATCTGAACCTTTCTTTAGAAGACGTATAAAACCACGAGTAATATTGGCATAATTAGGGATGAAACGACGAAGAAAGTTTGCTTTCCCTTGCAAACTTTGTAACTGGCACAGTGAAGAAGGAGGAGGAAGATTGAGAATCGCCTCAACCTTAATAGGATCTACCTGGATCCCATGACGTGAAACAATGAAACCGAGAAGACGGTCAGACTCTACGCAAAATACACATTTATGAGGGTTTAGACGAATGCAATAGAACCGACAACGAACGAAAATTGCTTGAAGATGATTAGGGTGATCGACTCGGCATAAAGAATGAGCCGACAAATCGTCCAAATAAGGTTGAACGATATGCTTTATATCATGAAATGCATAAGACATAGCACATTGAAATGTCGTGCTCGCGTTCTTAAGACCGAACGAAAGTTTTCTATAGGCGAAAGTACCCCAAGGTCAAATAAAAACAGTTTTATGTTGGTCCTCAAAAGCGATGTTAATTTGATTATAGCCGAAAAATCCATCCATGAGAGAAACGATTTCACTGCCAGCACAGTCATCGACGATTTGGTCGACGAAAGGGGTTGGAAAGTTTTCTTTTGGACAGGCTTTGTTAATATCCTGATAATCAACGCAAAAACGTATACTACCACCTTTCTTATCAATCAGTACAGGGTTGGAAACCCATTCTGTCAGAGCCACGAGATAAATAAAATTGGCTTTATGAAGTTTTCCAACCTCGAGTTTGATAGCTGCCGCTTTACATGGATGGACAGGACGGAGGCGCTGCCGGACTGGTTTACCTTCGAGGTACGTTTTTATCTCATGCACAACAATAGCTGGGTCGATACCTGGCATCTCTTTGTAACTCCAGGCAAAGATGTCACGAAATTCTTTGAACAAAGCAGTATAAGTGAGAATTTCCTCTGGAGAACATGAAGCTCCAATGTGAACATTTTCAACTATCCCAGGTTTCACTGAAATATCAATGGGTATCGTGGGAGAAATATTATTGAGGTTCTCTTCTGCAAACACATTGTGTGAAGTTTCGGGAACAGTCAATATGAAAACAATGGTCGACAGAGTCGAAATCCGTTGGTAGTTCTCGAGAGTGAGTTGTTCCAGAAAGAGTATGGAACGATGATGCCCATCATCCCAAGGGGTGTCTTCCATGATGGACATGATCATCTCGTCAGTGGGAAAGATGACACGGAAAGGATCGGGAGACAACTCATCAAGAGAAGGTGTAGAAAGGGTTGCCTATTGAATGGCTTGATAAGCACACTCTACCGGACTTAACGGCATGACGTCGCCGAAACGAGTATGATCTCCTGGATCAGAGACTATCCAAGGGTCAAAAGACACAAGAAGTTCATGAGGTATAATGGAGATCATATTAATGGAAGCAACTGACGGGCGTGGAATATCGGGTGGTGGAGGAATGGGGAAAGTGCCCATTAATGTAGAGTCCTTTAAAAGACCGACCCCGACATTCTCATAACCCGACGGGGTTTTAGCTATAAATGGCACATTGCCAGTATGAGTATCAGAATTAAAGAAGGCAAGTTGATCAACCGTAACAACTTTTCCCTGGTGAGGAAATTGTATGACACGGAAAAGTGTTGACACAACAACGTGTATGGAATCTACCCAGCTACGACCAAGAAGAAGATTATAATCTAAGGGAGCATCAAAAACTTCCACTTCAACTTGGACTGTCTTACCTTCTAAAGTGACAGGCAACGATGAAAGAACACCGTAAGGTTTAAAACCAGAGCCATTAAAGGCTTTCAGAGTATTTTGTGATTCAGTTAAAGGAGGAGAGACAATGGCTTTCCAACAAGAAAGAGACATTACGCACGTAGAGGCACCCTCATCTATAACAGTTCAAAAAATGTTCTTGTCGGCAACAACAACTTGTATTTGAAATGCAAGCTGAGGGGGTAACCTTGGAATATGATCTTCCAAGTCAAAGACTATTAAATTCGAATCTGTAGGATCAAGTCCACCTATAGCTTTCAACAGATCCCTTCATTGTGCAAGACAAGACTGAAGGACTTCAAGGGCAGACATCACTGAAGGTGCTTGGGCTAGATCTTCCACAATACTGTAGTTCTGGGCCGCACGAGCATGAGGATTAAAAGCCGACTTGCGAACAACACCCTTAGGGGGTTGTAAGACTATATCAGGTCTCGGTCATTTGAGATGAAGAGGACCGTTGGTAGGTGGAGTCGATGGAGAGGTTTGTACCAAAGAAGGAGGTAAATCGTCAACCTTATCCTTAGATGGAGAATAATCTTTGGCTCTAGTTGTGATTGCAACATCGTTCTTCTTAGAATCACCAGTGCACATCAAAACATATAATGTCGTAGAAGTAGAGGGTTGGTCATGGATGACCAACGAGGCCTGTTGCTGAGACGGGAAAGGTTGGGACAAGACTGCCGCCATAGGTGGTTTTGGCGTTCCTTGAAGGAACTTAGTAACTTTGGCACGTCGAAGACAATCCTTTGTATAGTGATCGCCACCATAGATAAGGCAAGGATACCGCGGTTTATGCTTGTCCCGCTCTTCAATAGGAGCATTTGTAGTTTGTTCTGTTGGATTATTATTCTTACCCCCCTTATTCTTGCCTCTCCCCTTTTTAGATTTACCTTTACCGGTCGGAGTAGATTGAACAACGGTCACCTCAGAGGTTTTACCGGTGGGAGTGGTAGGAGACAGAGCATTTTGAACATTAGAATATGTAGATTTAGGGGTTGTATTCGAAACATAATGTGAGTGGGTATGGGTAGCACCAATCACACCATCAGATGCATGCGAGGTAGCTGGAGTAGTTGAAGCGCTGGAAGTACCAGGACAGGGTAGTTCAAGTAACAAATCGTAAAGTGTTCCCATTTGCGAATAAACGAGATCAAGATATTGGGCACGACTTATAGCCTGCTCCTCTGTAACAACACCACCCATGGTGATGTCTTTACCAATCTTGTTCACAAAAGATTTTGTGAACCATTCGGCCCGTAACTGATCAGGGAGCTCAAGCTTGATGAGATGTCGTGTCCGTCTCCACTCATGTATATGATCTGAGATATGAGTACCTTTAGTTTGTTTAAAAGAAGTTAAAATATCAGTCCCAGTATCATAACGGGTCGGTAACTGGTAATGTGTAAGAAAGGCCATAGCCAGGGTGTTAAAATCAGAGAAGAAACCTCATGGCAACTCAATATACCACTTCGTAGCAGAGCTAGTAAGAGTTCTTTGAAAAAGACGTAAGCGAATGGAGTCATCCATCAAAGAGTTGGATGAACACCACAAATGAAAAGTCATCACATGATTATTTGGATCCTCCCCCGCCTTGCCATCGAATTTCAGAATATCCGACGGAAGCTTGGCAGGAATAGTAGGCCATTGGGGGGAGTGACGAATAGGATCATTCAGAATCCTAGTCAAATCTGGCAAGTCCAAAGTAGCAAGAAAAGGCAACTACCGGTTCACTTATGGGTACTGGTGACTTTGGGGTGGAAGCCCTCTCGACAAACTAGTAGGACCATAAGCAGACTGTCCGTAGAGGGAAGACCCTGGCTGATTCGGTGGTGGACGGATAGGATAGTAACCCCACGGATTGTAACCTTGAGTTTGAGTAGGGACCTAAGGTTGACTAGTTTGACCCACACCCCAAATAGGATTGGTTATACCTGGATACGGTTGGCCTATAGTAGGGACAGTTTGCTGCCCCCCAGCATTTTGAGGAAAGTTTTGTAGAAGCTGATTGCAATACTGGGCCAATTCATGAGGTATGTTTTGTCCAAAAGGTGAGGTTGGTCCCCCTATCGTAGGTATAGCTCCACTCGGAAGTTGTGTGCCAACCGTAGGTTGCGTAGTAACTGTGTTGTGTCTGGGAAAAGGAAAAGGGACCATACCACCTTGTCCACCAACAGGAATCTTTGGGTTCGTTGCAATAGTCGGGATAATGCCACTAGGATTAAGATTTCCAGAAGGAAATGGTGGGAGTGTCAAAACAAAATGGAGAACATCATACCCAGGAAAAGGAGGACCACCTGGAGAACCGACTGGGGTTTGCAGAGGTGTTGGATTGGAAGCATTCAACAAAGCATTCAATGCATGGTAACCGGGAGGTAAATTTGGGTTAACCTCAGGCATTCGCTGGGTATTGATAGGAGCAAGAGTAGCTGCAGTAATTCCGGTTTGGACACTCGTAGTATTCGTGAGATGGGCCATCTCGGGAGGAAGAAAAAAATGATAAGTGGTAGTCTCTGGTGTAGTATCTTTCTGAGGAGACACTGGAGAGTTAATTTCATAGACGAGAGGTGCTTCAGTACCAAAAAGAACTCGTCGGAAATCACCTGACCAAAAAGGATCTTGGCCTACTACACCGTGAGAAGGCCCAATGGTCGATTCAGAAGATGTAACAATGACTTCGTCAGAAGAATTTAATCGCACAACAGGTCGTTCACCACGGTGAATGCGATAGTCCTCTCTAGTATTGGTAATTCAAAAATCTTCTAGAGAGTCAGTTCGTGCTACCTGTGGAGGTGGTGTGGTGACAACTGGAACGTCACTTGTTTCCCCGTGTGGTGGAGTAACCACTGGGACTTCAGTCTGATGGGGAGAACCCTTTGGTGTACCGGTAGGCGAGGGTTGAGAATCATCCAGATGTTCTGGAGATAAACCTTGCATTCTACGTGAACTCTGTGGGGGAGCAATTGTAAATAAGTGACAAGCTACGGAAAGAAATTCTTAAGGTCAACTTCGAAAAACAAACAACTCACACTAGTTAACAAAATCTAGGAAACAATCACCAAGCAAACAATACCTTCTAATTTCGGAGCCACTAGTTGGTGATGAAATCCAACGTCACAACAACGAGACGAGAAGGGGCAGGGCTATTGTGGAAAAGTTACGTTGACGACCTTGTTAACAGACTTACACCCTGGTGCAAGCTCCCACACATAATCATGGGTATACCCTCCAAGGAGCCCGAGTGAGTTTGATCAACATCAATTCCAGGTACCATGAAGACTTTCCCCTCCACAGTCACCTTGAGTAAGAACCTAGAGAGATAGGCCACTAAGGTCACCACAAACAACAATAAATCGTGGGGGAATAGTCGTCAGTCTGATCCACACGCAAGGGCAGGGTATCTAGCCCGAAATCAACTCAAAGGCTTCCACTCATAATTGTGGGTATACGTTGGAGTGACCCCCGTAATACATGCAATCTCTACAACGATGTCAACAAAGCAGGGTGAGTAACTCTGCCAACACCAATGCGACCTAGTGCTTGACCCTTGTGTTAGAAGGGCTTCCCAAGACAATATGCTACAAATGGAATTTAACACTCCCTAACACAAGATGCTATTGTGTGTTTTGAGCTTTTGGAGAGTGTATCTCTCTTCCTACTCCAAAGCACTAGCCTAACTAAATGTTTGTGTAAAAGATCCCTAGAAAAGAGTTACTAGATACATTTTAAGATTACACAATGTTTTTAATGGCTATTGTTTACGCAAAGGTAACGGAAATGAAACTCATGTGTGTATGACTCTGACCCAAATAATGCAAGAATGAAAATGAAAAATTACACTTTTTGTTCGATGAATTCTATATATGGGAGAGAGAGAGGTTTTCTAAAGAAACCACGAATCATATGAAATATTTCCTTTTTCCCATGTCAATACAAACAATCATGTATCAAATGACAATATACTATGTTTTTTTTTTCAAGACTTCAACAATTCTTAAAATTTGATTTTCAATGTTTTGTAAATAGCAAAAACAATTTGATGGAAGAAAACAATTGTGTTCGCTTTCCAAAAAGAAATCGCACTATATCAATGAGAGAGAAGAAAATCAAATCACAAAGAATCAAGCAATAACAACCCAATCAACTCTTTCAACGAAAGCAAGAACAAAGAACAAACCAAATAGTCTTCTCAATGCAAACGAAAATGTTCTTTTGAACCAAAAAGCAAGTGAAAAAAACCAAACACTTAACTCTCAACCAATCACTGGTTCTCAGCCAATCAGACACACTCAACTCCAGAAGTCAGAGAGAATGAAATTGCCAATAAGAGCCAAGAAATGAAAGTCAAGCTACAAAGGCAAGAAAAACCTTGAAACCCTAAATCTGTTTGAGCATGCAAACAAAAGAAAGAGATATATAAATGAATGATCCAATAATCCCAAAGGAGGTAAATCAACTAATCTGAGCAGTTCAAAAAATCAAAACTCAATTTCAAAATTTTCAAAAATCTTGCTCGCAAGTAAGGAATGTTACACAGTGCGATAATATAAGATTCTCGCAGGCAACCTTATAGCAAGGTGCAAGGTGTTCGCACTGGACCCTATGTCCAGGGTGCGAACCTGAACAGTTCTCGCAGGCTGCAGTTAAACACAGTGCGAGAACTCCTGAAGATTACAATTTTTTTGAAAATGAAGTAAAATTCAAACAGGCTTCTGAACCCAGTAAGTCTATCAAGATATCCTGAAGACTCAGAGACTGACAAAACAGGAGAAAAAAGAATCTAGAGCAAATGGCCACAAAAAAACTCAAAAACCATAAAGAAAAAGGGAATGATCCCCAGTAGAGTCACCAATTTTTTTTCAGGATTAATCCATAAGTGCAGACACAAACCGATCTCCCTAGATCCACCTGGATCTAGAACAAAACAGGACATAATAATACTCTTTCCCTAGATCTATACTATTGAATGAACTAAGAGGCAAGGATCATGAACATACCTTATGAATGCTTCCTTAGGTCTCTGTTGTTCTAAGATTCGCTCCAACGCTCTTGTGCCATTCAGATCATAACAATACAAACCAATCGAAGTGAAGGCAAATCAATATATTCAATAGCTAATCTATACATATGATCAAGGAGTTATGTAATAAAGTGACATTATCTTTATGGGAAAGGGACATATTACTGTATTAAATTGATAGAAAGTGAAACTTACAACCTGAGCCTTGATGTTGTAGATCTCCTTTTGATGGCTCCTAGCCTTGACACACACACTTGCTCATGCATGAAGAAAATCAACCACTTTTGATGACCTTGCTGGTGTCTCTAGCTGCTGTAGCATCAGTCCTTCATATAATCTTACACTATTTCTCCAATAAATCTCTTGCCAATTTGCTGCTTAACCTTTTCCATGAGCATTCCCCTCAATTTATAAGAGAGAATGGATTAGTTACTAGGATAGGAATGATCCCAAGATATCAGGAAAACCAGTTCTTAGATAACCATTTGAATACCAACTCATCATTCTAGAAGATTCCCTTCCAGAAGGTTCGAGATTTTATCTTTTTCCTTCCTTTAGAAGATGTTCGCATCCTGATAGTTAGGTACAGTGTGATCTTGTCGCACCCCAGCTTAATGCAGCCTGCGAGAATCATGCATTCTCACAGGCAAACATATAGGTAGCCTGCGAACCTCTCTTAAAAGTATAATTTCTGGAAGCAGACAAATGTAACTTTTCTCAGGAAAGTGTTCTAGTGAAGGGCTTGATTTTTCCATTATCATTGCATCATCATGATGACCAAAATTGTGGATAACAATTCTACTAATTAGTTCAAAGAAAATAGTTTTGATCCTAATCTAAATATTTTATGGTCCATGTACTTGCAAGGGATATCATATAGCATGGAAAGAGGAATTCCAAGGTAATGTAGTGCAAATTGGAAGATATTCAACAATTGATAGAAAAAAGCATTGGACTAGAGTTTGAGGAATCATTAACTGGGTGTATGGGAACACCCATTTCATGAAATAATATGTTCATTAGTAAAGATAGAGCATATTCTTAGCTAGAGTTTACTATCCCTAAAATAATAAAATTAAATTAAATTTTGCATGTATGATACTGCTAAAGAAATAACAACATGGGAAATTATTTAATCACAGAATGATTTATGAGTTTTATCATGCATGAATTGAACCTTTTAGACAACTATATATGTTGATTTTTTGTCTTTTTTCATGGATGTCTTAGCAAAATTGTTGCTCAATAAGGATGCAAAACATGAGTAGATTGCATGGATTTTATAAAAGGTTTTTCTTAGTTTCATTCCATAATTAGAATAGTTTTATCTGATAAATGAAGATATTGAACTTTTAGAAAATGTTTTGGATTGGTGAATTATTCAAGGTTGATTTTGGAGAAATCTATTGGAATCAACACATTTGGGTTTGCTAAGGTTTTCAATGAATTTATTCATTATTTCAATTTATTCTGTTAATGTTTAAATATCATATTCAACATTAAGAAATTCAGTTTATGTTAAGTTATCTTATTCTATTGTATGAATTATTAGTTCTTCTTAGTAAATTGTTGTTTGTTTTATTAGTTAATTTTTTTTTTCTACAATCACTTGGGATATTTTGGAATTATTTTTGAATGTCTTATAGTTAAAATTTGTATCTTTCTACCATTAATTAGTTATTGTTTCTTGCCTATTATCTAATCAGTAATACATTATTAGTGGAATTATTTCTTGAGGAATCTAAATCCTCACATAGTTTCCATTATATTTTGCTATATCATATCCTTAAGAGATATTTCTTACCACTCCTTACTTTACTTTAGGTAGTAGATAACTATAAAATATAATAATATAATAAAAATAACTGAAAGAATAAAATGATACAATTTTTAAATCCCACTGAACAGTTGTTGGACCATTGGCGTGGAGGATTATTCCATACCAAACATGAAAGAGTCTAGTTGAGTCTTTTCCCTGGTTTTAATTCATGTTGTTGAGCATTAGGAATCCATACACCTTAACAGTTCCCTTAAGTCTCAAACCAAATTGAAAACATTATTTATCAAATTTATTGTTAGACAAGTTAGTGACTTGTTTACATTGGTCTTGTAATATTGTAGGGATTCCAGTATCTATATTATTTTTTAGAAATATAATAGTAGTCCCTTGGATTTGATGTCACATGATTATGTTGAGTTAAAAATTACAAGAATTTGATTTTTTTCAAAAATGTTAAGCAAAAAACTTGAGCAAGTGTAGTGAATATTTATGCACATGAACATTTTCAAGTGTGTTCACAAAAAATAATATTATTAGATGGAAACAATGTTGGATATTCTATGTAAAATTGATCTTTATTAGATCACTGTACAAATTTTCATCTATTTTGGTACTTTTTTGGTGGGAAAAATTGGAGGAATCTGTTGGATCATGTTGTCATTGATGGAAATGGTTTGATTGATTGATGTCATTGATTGATGTCAAGTGATTGATTGATGTCAAAGGATTGATTGAATGATGATTTATGTAATATAATATGTAGTGTCCTTGATGAGAATGCAT
>JZKD02S1587692.1:0-10231 GCA_000966675.3 Picea glauca
AAAGCTTTCCATTTCTTAAAAGTATCAAAAACATCATATTTTTGTTGAATGCAATAAACCCAAGTTTTTCTAGTTGCATCATCAATAAAAGTAACATAATAATTAGAGCCACCAATAGATGATACTTGAGATGGTCCCCATACATCTGTATGCACAAGCTCTAACCTTTCATTCTTCTTTTATTTTCCGACTCTGAGAAATCTGACTCTCTTTTTTTTTCCATAAACACGATGCTCACAGAAGTCCAAATCAATTTGTTTAAGATCTGGCAACAAATTTCTTTTTTGAAGGATCTGCATACCCTTCTCACTCATGTGTCGAAGCCTATGATGCCATAGTGTTGTATGCACTCCTGTAGAAGCTAAAGAGATAGAAGAGTCAGTATTACCAGTACATAAATACAATGTACCTACCTTCTCTCCTTTTTCTATCACCAATGATCCTTTGATGATCTTCCACGTCTTATTTGTAAATATGGATATACAACCTTCACTTTCCAACTTCCCTGTTGAAATTAGATTTTTCCTTAAATCTGGAACATGTCTTACCTCTTTCAACAACCATTGGTTTCCATTTCGTTGTTTTATTTTTACCTTTCCCATTCCAACAATTTTTCATGGTGCATCATCACCCAAATGAAGCTGTCCAAAATCACCTTGAACATAATCTAGAAAATGTTTCCTATGGGGTGTGGCATGAAATGAAGCCCCTGAATCTACTACCCAAGATTCAGAAATATTATCTACAGAAAGAGTCAAATCATCTTGTAACACATCACCTGTTACATTTGCTTTCTGATTTCTCTCCTGTTGTCCATCTCTTTGTTTCTTTGGAGCTCTGCAATCTTTTTTTAGATGTCCTTTCTTCCCACAATTTCAGCACTCTATCTTTCTATGTCTGGACTTGGATCTTCCCTTCCTAGAATTTTTGCGGTTCCCTGAGCCCTTTACTCTATCCTTTTGTCTTCCCCTATTCTCCATGTTCAATGCACTACCTGATGTCTCACCTGTTCTTTTCCTTTTCATTTCCTCACTAAGGATAACACCAACAACATCATCAAATTTTAAAGTATTTGAACCAGAGACAGAGTTACTTACAGCCATGACCAAGTTGTTCCTGCTTTCTTGCAACGAGAACAAGATTAGAAGAGCCTTGACCTCATCATCAAAGTCCACTTTTACAGAACTTATTTGATTAGTAACCGTATTAAATTCATTTAAATGATCTGCAACAAACCCACCTTCTAACATCTTCATATTAAATAATCTCTACATTAGAAATACCTTATTGGACGTCGATGATTTTTCATACAATTTGGCTAATGCATCCATCAAACCCTTCGTTGTCTTTTCTTTGGAAATATTGAAAGCCACTGACGCTTTTAGGCTCAGTGATATCGTTCCTAGAGCCTTTCTGTCAAGAATCTCCCATTCTTCGTCCTTCATGGCCGTCGGCTTCTTTCCTACTTTGCCCAATGCTAGGAATAGATCCTTCTTATATAAATAATCTTCCATCTGCATCTTCCATAACTGGTAGTTTTGGACGTTAGATTTATTGACCCTAAACTTTCCATCTTCCAACATTGCTCCCACTCGAACTAGGAACCCTCTTTTCCTACGAGTTACCTTTCGCTTTGATACCAGTTGTTAGAAAAACAGGACCGTGGATAAATAAAATAAAACAAATGCGGAAACAAAACACAGAAGATAGACAATATAACAGAGACATAGATTTATGTGGTTCACCTAGTGTGGGCTACATCCACCAGAGAAATTGCTAGGTCCTTCCTTTATTATTATCCAACATATGAAGGGATACAACCTACAACAAACCCGTTGTAACTTCCTCTTCTTTCTCTCATAGTCTCCTATCTCAAAATACAATATTCACCATCAATCATAGCCACAATACATTTCCCTCATAAAAGAGGGTTACCTTCTAGGGCAAAAAACCCTAACATAATCTCTACCGTTAGATCTGCGACCTTATAACGAACGATCCAGATTTACAATGAAATTAAAATATACATTTACAAGGCAATTTTTCCTTCGAGGGATTCACCCCCAAACCCCCATTGGGAGACGCTTCCCCCGAACCCTTGCTGGGGGCCCGCTTGCCTCCAGACCCCCCAGCCGGGGGGATAGCCCCCCCAAACCCTGCAAAGGGGGTACCCCCCCTCTGCACTCCCCCGCGTGGAAGAGTGTACATACTTTTGGGGTGTAAATACTTCATGGGGTATAAACATGGTTGAAAGCAAGGACCTATGAATCAGGAAGATAATCAAGCTCCACAACCAACACCTATTAATAAATCCACCCACTATCACCTTGATGGCCTTTCCTCACTCCTTATAATAAGGATATGGTGATCCTAGTCTAGGGGGAATCCTTATGGTCAAGCCAACCAAGTTCATTAAATAGTGTGAGTATCCAATTAGGTTGACTTATGAATTTTATCAATAATGATTAATTTTACTTATGTGATAAACAAATATTAAGCATGCAAGTAGATCATGGCATGTGTCCCAAATAAAATTTTAACTAATGATTTTCAACGTAAGATTATTTGATCTCAATCTAGCAAGTTGCAAATAGATGTCATCCACCTGACCCAATATAAACCATTAATCAATCCATTTAATCCCTATTTGAAAAAACTACCACTATTTAGATTTGAGTAAATAGACGCTAATGACAAAGTTAAATTATTTTAATATTAGAGATTCCCCTGCATAATGCCAATTGAGTTGACCAAATTCAAGTATTGTTTAGTAATGTTCATGATGTGCATGTAATGCCTAGACTGTCACAAAAGTGTTATCACAAGGTATTGAAATGTTGTTTTAGACTATGTATAAATCCAAGTTATGATTGACACAACAACTTATATTTGCACCATATACATCCAAATCTCATTATTTTTTTATTATAATAATTCTTAACTTGGGAACTGGACTTTCTCCCCAACAATGGTGCCAAAATATTACCGTGCGAAATTTCACATAAGAGGAAAATTCCTAACCTCAATAGGAAATCCTAAAGAAAACTCTTAATAAATCCACCCACTATCACCTTGATGGCCTTGCCTCACTCTTTAGACTAAGGATATGGTAATCCTACTCTATGGGGAATCCTTATGGTCAATCCAACCAAGTTCATTGTAATAGTGTGAGTATCCCATTATATTGACTTATGAATTTTATCAATAATGATTAATTTTCCTTATGTGATAAACAAATATTAAACATGCAAGTAAATCATGACAAATGTCCTAAATAAAATTTTAACCAATGATTTTCAACAAAAGATTATTTGATTGCAATATAGCATGTTGCAAATAGATGGCATCCACCTGAACCAATATAAACCATTCATCATTCAATTTATCCCTATTTCAAGAAACTACCACTATTTAGATTTGAGTAAATAGATGCTAATGATAATCTTAAATTCTTTCAATGTCACAAATTCCCTTGCATAATTCCAATAGAGTTGACAAAATTCAAGTATTGTTTAGGAATGTTTATGTTGTGCATGTAATGCCCAGACTATCACAAAAGTGTTATCACAAAGATATTGAAATGTTTTTTTAGACTATGTATAAATCCAAGTTATGATTGACAAAGAAACTTATATTTGCACCATATAAAACCAACAATATAGACATAAAAGTTTCAGGCCCTTAATAATGAATATCTTATATTAGAGCAATAGTGGTTAGCAATACAAAGAAACACAATGATTTCCAATGAAAAAAATCATATTTTATGTCTTTAGGGATGCCAATAATAGCGTAAAATTTCTCCAACACTTAAGTGATACCAAATTTCTTAGCTCAGAACAATGAATATGAGAAGACAATTAATACTTAATGCATAGGTGATTCGAACCTTATGGTAGGCCATCCAAGCATACACATCATCAATTTGCATCTTAGAATTGTTTATATCATGAAATGGGAAAGATGTTGTGAAAAAGGAAAGCATTCAAGGTTCATTTATCAATGATGGAAAAAAATTAACAACAAGGACAAAAACATAATGTGCTAAACCATCCACATAATAATGATTTTTGAGGTGAATTTATATGGGTTTTAGGCAGGCTATAGGATACATCTTTCTTTGTTTATATTTGAGTCTTTAAACCACCAAAAATACTCAAAGAGATTTGAACAATTATTACTCTCAAAACCCTTGAACAATGAATAGAGTAAGAAACATCAAATAAGGTGTTTTATCATTTTCTTGCAAGATATTTCAAAGTCTTAGGCATCAATTCATTACTTATTGGTATTTAGATCATAAACAGAGAAAAACATTGTGAAAGAAATGAGTTAATATGTTAAGCCAATATTAGACCATTAAACAACAATTTACCAACACTTAAAAATTCATTTGATCACACAACTTTCCAATTTTTAGCTCCTTTAGTGTATTAAAACCATAGACCTAGTTCATTTATAAGTTATATGCTTAGATTTATTCTTAGTTTCAAAATTCAATGATAAACCCAACAAAGAGATGCTTCACAAAGGTCATAATTACCAGTTCATTTGGATATATATGGTATCGATCAAGTTCCTTATGGAGTGTAGATGATAGATCATATGAAATTCACCCCTAAATGTGCTCAAACTTCTCATGTATGTCTTTTTATTCCAAAAGAAAAAGACAACAAATTGGTTTAAGATATAACTAGTTAATGAGTATATTCACAAATAAAATTCAAGTTAACAATATATATCAACCAAAACATTATTAGCCTAGTTAACCTAAAACAAAGTGCAATTTGGATCTAATAATTTGAAACCTTTAAACCCAGATTTCTTTTAGAACAAATTAAAGAAAGGAAATTAAATATAAAATAGTGAGAAAATAAAATAAAATAGGGCAATGCCTGACTTCCACCTAGGTTTTGGGGTCACACTTGGCCTTTCTCGAGGCTTGATCATTGTATTAGGCCTTGGGATTCCAGGAAACCATAGGTGTACCCAAAAAATTCCCCAAGAAAACACTTGGATGATTCAAGATATTGGTGGTGAGAAGATTCTCTACCAACTCTTCCAAGTAACAAGAAGTAGCCCTTATTCTATCCTAAAGTAAGAGCTAGAAATCAAATTAAGAATTGCTAGAGTCAATACCCTAGACCTAGAGATAAATGACTAAATATTGTAACGAAATAAATTTACCTAACAAGATCCTCAAGTTGTAACAATATGTCCCACTTGTAGCTCTTTTATATCCCCTTCCTCCACTATATCATGTTACATACAAACACTCTTGCTATCCTTTTATAATTAAAACCCTCAAACATTCACCAAGATAGACAAATAACACAAGTATGATTAATAAAAAAGTCTTTGTCTTATTCCCAACTAGTTACAAATGAGATGGAGGCCTCCTATAGGTAAGGCACCTCTCTAAACCATGTGTTAGATAGAATACAATGAGAAAATACAATGTGCTCTAGAAAAACCAAGGAATAATACATGAGGCACCCTCAATACCAAGGTCAAATACCATTTTAAGTGAATAAAATAAATAAATAGGTGGATCACCCCCTAAATGCTCCAACAAACTCATCAAAATCACAAATCCAATCAATAGGAGGGTTCAATAAGAGGTGTGAACCCATAACTAACTTCATGAAGCATGGGTCCAATAATAAAGCATGGAAGTTTGGTCAACCAAGAGAAGAGAAACCCACTAGAAATTGAAACTAATGGCACATGTTTCCCTAAGAGAGAATTGCATCATCATATATGAGGTCCAATAAAGAAAGAAGCACCTCAATCACATAATAAGCAATTGTAACAACTTGTAACCAACTAGTCCATGTGTGTAACAACCTCATAAATGACCACAACAAACCAACATCTATTTTCCATGAGGAAAAGTAAGCCACACATGTGATAATACATGTCCATGAAAGCAAGTGAACCCTTCACAAAGGGGCCATGTGGTGCATTTATGATGATGTGGAGTGACTATCACCATCCAGTGCACTATCATGGATCCCAGTGTAGTGACATGTATCCTAATGCACTATCAAGGATCCCAAGGAAAATTCTAATGTAGATATATCTTTTTTTATATAGGTACATAGATCCCAAGGTGAAATTGTGGATCCCATTGCAATGTCATGGACCCTAGAGAAAATACACATATGTAATACACCCAACCCCCTTAAGGAACTTTCAAGGGAATAAGGTATTAAAATTTCACTTCCCTTAACCATATCCAAGTTTCTCCTAGGCTATATTATCATCTTCTTCTCATAAAGATCTTTTCGACGACTATAATTTCACTAAAACTTGAGCTCTGGATTGAAAGTTATGGCCGTCCAATGTTCTTGGGTTTTCATCTTCCATGATCCACCTCATGGCCACATGGAAATCCATGTGGATCCCAATCTCTAATGAAATTTGACATGACATTAACATGGAACATGACACCTATCCCATCGATCCCTCTGAATCATCCTCTCAGTCCAGTAATATAATAATTATTGGATATGAGTAACCGATGACTCTGTTTAATTTGGAGTTTCTATTAGCATGATGGTTAACTCCCTCCTTTTATATCTCATACTAGGGAATCAAGTGGGAGCCACGGAAACCTACGAATGAGATTAAGTCTCTCCTTTCTTAGACCGATGACCCAGATAATTTATTCAGATTCTTACCTGAACTCTTCGAAGTCACACTATGAACCTCTAGGAGTTGTAAACTGAACTTTCCAGAGTCAACTATGAAGCAAACAACTCCATCTCCCATGGAACTAATTTCCACCTGAAATCTGAGACCCATGTGTACCCACCACCTAGGCATATATTTCCATGTGTATTTTCCACCTAGTACGACATGTGGCACACAATTTTCCAAAAAACTTTACCTTTAAAGGGCCAAAACTTTGTGACATGTGGCACGATCTTTACTTGACACATGGCACCACCTGTGTCGTGACATGTGGGATAGGGTGGGTCTATACGTCATCTCAGAGTATTTGATTTGGTATTATAGATGTTGATATGTGTCACAAGCACGTTGGTTGGGATGACATCATTCCCTGCATCAACACTTGCCAAGAATATTGTTAGGAAAATGAGACAAATTGATGATTATGATCAACTCTTCGCTCTGGTGTCGATCAACGATCCATAGTTTACCTCCATCAATTTCATACTATAAACCCTTCGGAGTAGTACTCTTAACCCTTCATATTTGTAATCTAAACCCTTCGTAGTTGTACTTTGAATTGTCCATATTCAACTCCAAAAATGGTCAACTCCCATCCAACTAGACCTCCACACATCATGTCGACCAATCAACTATTGAAATGCATCTTCATAATGATGCTCCTGGTGTTAGGACCACACAATGTACCTTTTTGCCTATACTTTTTGCCACCATTATACTCTTGATCACCTACATTTAGACTCATACTATCACTTTATCTGATCATCTCAAAGGTATACAAYGTCCYTTCTCATTACTATATGTTTAATCTGTTTTGCATAATATTTTACATCACTCTCGTACTTAACCATTGATTAGAAATGCATAAGTGTCCAAAACTGCAGATTTGCATTCAAGGCCTATTGCCGAAACACAAAATTGTCCAAGGCTGTCGTTGCTGAAACACAGAACTGATGCTGAAACACGGAGCTGCTACACAGTCCGAGGTCGCAGATGCTGAAACACAAAGCTGCCACACAGTTCGAGGTCACAGATGCTGAAACACAGAACTGCTACACAGTTCGAGGTCACAAGATGCTGAAACACGGAGCTATTACACAGTCCAGAGTTGCAAATGCTAAAACATAGAAGAAACCGCCAGAAACGACGATGTTGAATCACAAGCCGCCACAGTCGGCGGTCAACACAGTTAGAGCGCAATTCACGTGGCCGAAACAGCCCGCGAATTGCGATGCTAAAATAGCATCAGCAATGATGAGAAGAAGCTGTTACACCAGCCGTAACATCAATACCTCATTCAGTTCCTGTAATAGCATTCGGTTGCGTGACACTAGGACATCCTATGCTGATTTAGAAAGAAGATCCGACTTAGGATAGGATTAAGATATGCACTGTAATGATTGTATCGAAGGGATTTCCTCTTTAAATCAGAGGAAATCACCATTCGAGGATTGAAGTTTTGATGTATTGAAGCACTCCAGAGAAGCGAGACGTATTCTATTCTTTCAACTTGTAATGTGATATTTCGACAGATGAATATAAGACTGCTTTGAGTATCCTTCTCTAGCTCTTCGTCCAGGGGAATCTTGTGAGAAGGGAGGGCCCACCTTCATCACAAGATTCACTTATTAGTTAGAAGTGTGTTAGTATAATTTCTGTCCATGCTTTGTTTAAACTATTGTTTGCTGAAACACTGTTTTAATGAATTTCGCCTTACTGAAACACTACTGCCTCTATCTTAGTTTATTGAATGGGATTTGTAATTCTTTTTATCATCAATCTTGTGTGATGATCTTATGAGGCTAGCAGAAATTTGATTAAGGGTTCCTGCTCAAACAAAAAGGAATTGGAACATCATACCCTCTGTAGAATTCATTTACTGCTTCAAGTGTGCTAGCCAGAAGTCTGGTTAAACGGGTTCCTACTCAGACAGGAAGGAATCCAATTACCTCAGCTTCTGTAGATGTCCTTTACCTCTGCAAGCGTGCTATCCAGAGATTTGGTTAAGGGGATTGCTCAGACAGGAAGGAATCACAACACCTTGTCTTCTGTATATTTCCTTTACCTCTGCAAGTGTACTAGCCCGAGATTTGGTTAAGGGGTTCCTCCTCAGACAAGAAGGAATCACAACACCTTGTCTTCTGTAGATTTCCTTTACCTCTGCAAGTGTGCTAGCCAGAGATTTGGTTAAGGGGTTCCTGCTCATACAGGAAGGAATCACAACACCTTGTCTTCTATAGATTTCATTTACCTCTGCAAGTGTGTTAACCAGAGATTGGGTTAAGGGTTCCTACTCATAAAGGAAAGAACCAAACATCATGTTCTCTGTAGACTTTCATTGGTGTTAGCCAGAAATTGGGTTAGGGATCCCTGCTCAGAAAGGAAGGAATCAGACTGCCCTGTTCTCTGTAAACCTTAACCTCAGAAGTGTGCTAAAACAGAAGTAAGGCTCAAGGCTCCTACTCAGACAGAAAGGAACTAGGTGGCTTTGTTTCCTGTTAGATAGAGTTAATTGTTTTCTGCATTATTGTTTTCATGAAAAGAGTGTTAATGCTGAAGTCTCTGTTTGAGAGTAAGGGTCTTGTTCTCTGATTGCAGAATAGGTGTTCCTTCCCATTGCAAGTGTTATTTTAAATGTAATCCATGATTCTTACATTGATCTTTAAGGAATTGCAATAGGGAGATTACTTTCCTGTGATTTAATTCAGAGCTTCAGTTCATTCAAACAAGTATAATTAGTATAAATTTCTTTACTACAACACTAAGTTGCTTTTGGAATTGAGCATATACAGTGTGTGGCTATATTTGAAATAAAAGACTTCCCTGGGTTGATAATTTATGTTTCACTTGGTTGTTTAAAATTAATTAAGCAATTATAGTGACCAACATTTTGGCGGCGTTGCTGGGGAAGATAGCTATAGATTTCAAAAGCACTTGTGATTTATTTTCTTTAGATAAAAAGAATGCATGAAAGACCCCAAAGACACTAACCCTACAGGTGGCAAGGGAAAAGGAAAAGGAGGAAGAAAGACTTTCATTGACGATATTACATCCAAGCCTGAATCTGCTGCCCAACGACCAAATCTTCAAAATTCCCAGCCTTAATTTCGAGCATTTTTTGGAACGGGGAAAGAAGTTTGGAGCCCAGAGATAGTCCAGAAACTAGTAGAAGACATTGAGGATAGAGCAAGTGTAGCAGGAGAACAGACAGAGGAAGACATGGATGGGTTCAATAAGCGATTGCATCATGAAGAACGGGTAGATTCTGAAGGAGAGGTAAAAGATGAAAAATCTTTTTCTACATTAGGATTTCCTATTGGTGATCTCCGTAGAGGAATAGCCCCAATGAAAAACATCCCACTCTCAGCATTGCCAAATTTTCATGGGTTATCTTCAGAGGATCCTGATGAATTTATGTTCGAGTTTGATATACTATGTAGAAGTTATGATTATGTTTCTAATGCTTAGAAACTGAAGTTATTTCCAGCAACACTAAAAGGGAATGCACTAAGATGGTTTATGAGCCTTGGAGGCC
>JZKD02S1587703.1:0-10231 GCA_000966675.3 Picea glauca
CATAACTTGACAATGAGGTGTTTTATACATATGATAATGACAGTAAAATATTAATTATATTAAGTAAATGTGAAAAAGTAAAATGAAATCTCATTCATTGATTTAGGAGGACGGCTAAGAATATGCCAACATCTTCAATTGCTACCCATAAGATTAGGTTTTATAATTAAAAGATCATTAATTGTGCCCATCTTCAATAGGTAGCGTAATTAATATAAATGTAATTAATATTTTATATATTAGAATATATACCCAAATCTAAGTTAATTAAATTGAAAAATATAAATTTAACATTAATTATACTAGCAATAACAGATACTATAAACTGCAAACCAAACCCATGCACAAAAAACATCCAACATCAATGAATCATCATCCTGATTTCTCATAGATTGAGGGTTTATCGGGCAAATCTCTCCTCCTAACTCCTATGAACCCAAGATGAGAAATAACCAGCCTACTACTGGTTAGCATTCAATACTAACTACCATAGCATTATTGGATAGTGTATGAATCACCTTAGTATATACACTAAGATATATTAGATAGTGTGTATACCAACTACCCCAGCATTACAGGTTGGTTATTGTTATCAGTGAACCTAGCATAGTTATCCTTCAATGTTAACATTAACCATGTCACCCATCACCTTTCTCCGGATCATACCATGCCATTCATTAATCTATATCTCATGCATTGAACTTTGAAATTTGAATTCAATTAATGGTGCACTTTATTCAAACTTTCATTGGGATTGAAACTAAATCAACTCGTTAAAGAAACTGAGATAAATTAGTTTGATTTTTGAGTTCCTTCAAACATAAAATTGACAGCTTCAACTTTCGTTTTAAAAATTTAGCTCTTAGATCTTGTTGTGCTATGTGCCCTTTCTGTTGTCAACAGTTGAGGGGTTTTTAGTTTAAATATTCTCAGGCCCAAATGGAAAGTAATTTTAGAATTCTATAGCTTCATTAACCATTCTAAGATTTCGTAGTTTCTCGATGTGAACTGTAATTTTTTTTAGCTCTGTATGTGTTGTGGTTTGTTCTAGGATCTGTTGTGTGACAATTGTTAAATATAGTGTAACCTCAATAGTCTGAATGTGCACTACCAGCTGTCTTGGCTAGCTATACTATCATTTCTTGATTTGCTTGAGCCTATTTAGCTCAGCTAGTTTCCCTTTTTCTATTGTACTCTTTTACTTGCATTCCTAATATACTGAATACTATTTTTTCTCTTCTTTTTCTCTGTATTCTCTTCTTCTCACTTTATCATGGTATCATAGATTCAGTAGTAAGCCTCTTCACACAGTCTGGAGAGAAACCCGATCCTCAATAGCACAAATCTTACACAGTGAATGAGAGCATAGGATGCGAGATTCTTCACAAAGCCTGGAGAGAAATCCATAGTCCTCCATCCGCTCAAAATATCGCCACAGAAATAACACTTGAGGAAGTAGAGCATCATATGCTCAAAATATTGAGGAGTTAGAGCTGCAAAAGGTAGAATGATTTAAAGATCTCGTTAAATTCTTTCAAATTCATGAAAGATTGTTGCAGAAGGCAGAAACATCTAAAGATCTTGTTAAATTCTTTCAAATTCATGAAATATTGTTGCAGAGGGAAAAAAGATTTGAAGAATTCATGAAATTCTTTCAATTCATGAAAGATTCACGAATTTCCTGCTTCAGGAGAAACTCTTTGCAAGAACAACAAAGAAAATGCTAAAGTAGCCAAGAACGAACAGACGCAACCGTAAGATGGGACCTACTAATAGATCTGAGTCATTGATTGAGCTTAGAAAGGACGAGGAGTGTGTAGAAAAGGAAGAAGATTTTATGTCTTCAGATTCAGCGTAGAGAACTGATAGTCGTCGTATCCGTGAGAAAATGCATGAGGTTTAGTCATCTGGAGCACACAAGAGAATAGACGAATCGTGAAATCCAGGAATTGCGGGGGAATTTTGGCATTTCAGACACCGAGACTTGGAGCATCAAAGGATCAAGGAGTCGCTGCATCGTGAACTCCCGATTCACAAAGTCCTGAAGAGATCAAGACTATCCATCTGTAGAGGACGCATTTCAAGAAATCCGGAGGCCCATCGAGGTTTCGTATACCGAGAACTCGAGGAGGAAGAGTCGTGAGACGTAAAGTCCCGAGCCCCGAAACAGCGAAAGCATCGAGACCATTCATTGGTTCAAGGACATGTGGAAAATATCCAAGAACCTTTGGGATTTCGGATATTGAAAAGTTGGAGGACCAAGAATTGGTCACAGCGGAATTGCGAAATCACGAGTTCCAAAACCCCGAAAGGTAGACTACAATCGTGGGGAGCTATCGGTACTTCGGCTACCAGGAAAGCAAAAGGGTAAGAGTTTTGGACTCTTGACCCATGAAGTCCCGAAAGGATCGTGAGTCATCCATTTTGGAGGACACGTGTTGAATATCTATATCTACTGGGAATTCAAGTACCAAGAGATTAAGGACACAGGAGTCGCGAGACAAGAATTCCTTACTCCCTAAATCGCAAAAGGAGATCTACATCTACCAGGACTTCGGCTACCAGGAGAACAAGGAGGAAAGAGTTTAGAGACAAGAAGTCTTGGCTCACGAATTCCCGAAAACATCATTACCGTCCAACAGGAGGACACGTGGAAAGCGATCAAGATATCAGGAGATTCTTGAAGAGAGGTTGAAGGCCATTTTGGCATTCCAGGTACTAGGGATGCAAAGGACAATAATTTGAGATTCTTGACCCGCAAGATCCTAAAAGAACATGAGTCGTCGGATGTGGGAAGATCATAGCCATTGATCCCAGCTAGGAGCGGAAGACCAGCGTTTGGGTACTTTGGTGCTTTGGTATTTCGGATACCAGAAGTTTGAAGGTGCAAGAGTTGTTGCAGCCAAGATTGCGGGATCCCGAAATGTGAAAACCCGAAGGCATTTGAGAGAATAGTGTCGGGTCATGGAGCAAGAAGCCAGTCATTTCAACATTTTGGGATTCGACCTTTTGGTAGTCCCGAAGAGAAGGAGTCGGGGCACAGGGTGTTGAAGATCCCGAGGTTGTGAAACGCGACATGTGATCACAAAGGAGGAGAACAGACATAATTTTGGCATTTCGGGGATCGACATTTCGACCATCCGATCGTAGGAGGAAAGTGTCGTCAAAATTTCGCATTTCGGAGTTTGGGGTTTGGAGAACATCGTGACGAGAATTCAAGAGTCGCAAAATACCGATACATGAAATTTTGAAATAATCTGAGTCGTTGATCCTTGAAGACAATTTGACACTTCGGTAATTCAGAGATCGAGGAATTGAGGAGTCAGAGGAGCTCGATATCAGGGTTCACGAAGTCGCGAAACTTGACATCTTGAATTGCAAAGTTCCAAAGTCACTACAAGAACTTAGAAGACCTACTCTTACATGCAGGAAATAGGTAAACACAAAATTTTTCCAAAAATTTATTTTCTGTTTTGTTAAAATTCTTTAAAGATGGCCATGTCTAGCAATTTAGGACCAACTCAAGGTCCGATTCTTCTTGGAAATAATTATGATTTTTGGTCTCTTCAAATGAGATCCTTCTTGCAAGCACAAGAGTTATGGGATCCAGTGGATCTTGGATATGTGGAACCATATCCAACATACCTTGCTGCCATGTCAAACCCATAGAGAAATGCTCAGGCATCACAAAGGAATAGAGAGAATAAAGCCAAATTTTGGATTCAAAATTCAGTGGATGACTCGATTTTCTCAAAAATCACAGGCGTTGGTACTTCAAAACAGGCCTAGGACATCCTTAAATCAGCCTACCAAGGAAATGACAGGGTCAAAATAGTCAAACTGTAGACCTTGAGGATGCAATTCAAGACTTTAAGAATGACAAAGTCTAAAAATGTGGATCAGTTTATGACCAGATTCATGGGAATCGTGAACCAGATCAAATTCACAGGTGAAGCCATCCCTGATCAACGCATTATTGAGAAAGTCCTCAGAAGTTTACCAAAAAAATTTGAAATGGTTGTTACAACAATCCTTGAATCCAAGGATCTGTCACGTTTTTCAATAGATGAACTAATTGGTTCCCTGGTCACACATGAGACCAGACTGCATCTCACTGATGAGTCAATCGTCAATGCCTTCAGAACTCAATTCTCCTTTAGCAGAGGGAGAGGCATAGGAAGAGGCATAGGTCACCAAGGACGAGGGATCATTACATGTAACCAACACTCAAGTGGAGGTTACAGACAACAAAACCCGAATCAAAATTTCCAAGGTCACAGACAACAGCACCAGAATCAGAATTTCCAGCCTCAAAGAGGCAGAGGGAGAAGATCAAATGAAAAATCAAGCATACAATTCTATTACTGCAAAAAGTAGGGGCAGTATGAATCTGAATGCAGGGAGAAGCAAGCAGATCAGCTCTCAGGAAGAGCACATATCTCAAATCATTCAGGAGAAACCTCAAGAGGTATGTTTCTCTCATGTCACAAGTCTGAATAACAACCTAAAGATCTCTGGTTGTTAGACAGTGGATGCAACAATCACATGAAAGGTAAAAAAGATTTACTTTCATGCATTGATTCTTCAATTTCATCTTATATTACACTTGGAAATGATTCCTTAGTCAAAGTTCAAGGAAAATGAATTGTACCTATTCTTACTAAACAGAATGTAAAGAAAGACATAAACATTGTCTATCATGTTCCCGATATGAAACATAATCTGCTAAGTGTAGGTCAAATCATTGAACATGCCTATTAGGTAATTTTTGAGGGAGCATCTTCCAGGATATATGATAAAGCCCCCAGCAGAAAATTGATTTCTGAAATCCACATGACTCAGAATAGGATGTTTCCCCTGACCCTCAGAACTGCAAATCTGATCCAAACATATGCACAAAGTGAATTCACCCCCAATGAAAATGTGGTTTGGCATACAATATTTGGACATCTACTTTTTCAGAGTCTAAGTCTTCTACAGAAGCACTCCATGGTCAAAGGTCTCCCTATCTTCAAAGAGAAAAATCCCCCATGTGAGTCTTGCATACTTCGAAAACATAAGAGAACTAGTTTTCCATAGTCCTCCACTCAAGCCAAACAACATCTCAAACTTGTTAACACTGACCTATGTGGACCAATGAAAATAGAGTCCAGAGGTGGTAGCTTTTATTTTCTGACGTTTAATGATCACTTTAGCAGGAAAATATGGATCTGTTTTCTTAGACACAAGTCTGAAACTTTTGCAAAATTTAAAGAATTCAAAGTAGAGGCTAAGAAACAAAGTGGAAAATATATAAAAGCTCTTAGGTCCGATGGAGGAGGAGAATACAACTCCAATGAATTTGCAAATTTCTGCAAATCACAAGGCATTATCATGCAAACTACAACCAAGTATACTCCACAACAGAATGGAGTGGCTGAAAGAAAAAACTAGACAATAATGAACATGGCAAGAAGCCTACTCAAAGAGAAATGTTTGTCAAATACTTTTTGGGTTGAAGCAGTAGCATGCTCAGCTTATCTCTTGAATAGATCTCCAACCACAAGTATAAAGACGAAAGTCCCTCAAGAAGCATGGAGTGGGACAAAGCTAAATGTTGCGCATCTAAGGACATCCGGATGCATAGCATACACTCACATACCTTATGAATTAAGGAAGAAACTGGATGATATACGTGAGAAATGTATATTTACTGGATACAATGAAACATATAAAGCTTACAAGCTTTACAATCCAATCTCAAAGAAACTAATTCTCAATAGAGTTGTAAAATTTCTGGAAAATCGACTCTGGAACGAATCTGAAAATCAGCAAATGGATAGTCAAAATCCATTGTTGTCCAGTACTGAAAACGCAGAAAATTCAGGACAGCCAATACCTCAACCTGCTCTTCCAAGATTGCAGGTACAAGGACAACCTGAAAATTCTCAGGATAACTCAATTTCAAGCAAAGACTCATCCTCTAAACTTCAAAATCAGAGAACTCAAAGTTTGAGAGAAATCCATCAGCAGTTGGATGACATTGAACAACACAATCTTTTTTCATTAATTTCATGTCAACCTATATATTTTAAAGAAGCAGCTAAGAAGACACATTGGGTTCAAGCCTTGAACCAAGAGATTGATTCCATTGAGAAGAACAATACATGGGATCTTGTTCATTTTCCCAAACACAAGAAGAGTATTGGTGACAAGTGGGTTTACAAAACTAAACTCAATGAAAAAGGGAAGATTGAAAAACACAAGGAAAGACTTGTTGCCAAAGGATTCTCACAACAACGAGGTACTGATTATGGTGAAACTTTTGCTCCAGTAGCAATATTAGACACTGTAAGGACTCTATTGGCCATAGAAACCCAACACAAATGGCAAGTATACCAGATGGATGTCAAGTCAGCTTTCCTGAATGTTTTCTTAGAAGAAGAATTTTATGTCGATCAGCCACCTGGATTTGAAGTCCAAGAGAAGCTAGCCAAAGTATATCGGTTGAACAAAGCCTTGTATGGCTTAAAGAAAGCTCCAAGAGCTTGGTACAACATAATTGACACTTACCTGATCAAGAGTGGTTTCAGCAGAAGCCAAAATGAGCCAACTCTTTACACCAAAATAGATCAGCACAGTAAAATTTTGAATGTATGTTTATATGTTGATGACATGATATATACTGGAAATATTGAATTAACCATTTTTAAACATGCCATGCAATCTGATTTTGAGATGATAGATCTTGGGATAATGAAATATTTTTTGGGGATTGAGGTTGATCAATCAACCAAAGGAATTTTTTTTCTCTTAGAAAAAGTATGCAGCAGACATCATCAAAAGATTTTTCATGGAAGAATGCAATCCAGTAGAAACCCCTATACCCCTAGGCACAAAATTGAGCAAGAAAGATAAAGTCCCTACAGTGGACCCTACCCTATACAAAATTTTAGGAGGCAGTTTATTGTATCTTACAACAACTAGGCCTAATATTATGTATGTAGCCAGCCTTGTTTCCAAATTCATGGAATCCCCCAAAGATTCTCACTGGAAGATGGCGAAACGGATTCTGAGATATGTTGCAGGAAATCTCAATTTTGGCTTATGGTACACTCAATCTGATGAAAATCATCTCTCTGGTTACACAGACAGTGATTTTGCAGGCAACCTAGATGACAGGAAAATCACCTCAGGACATGTTTTTCACCTGGGCATGAACCTGATTTCATGGGCATCAAAGAAGCAACCAATTGTATCAATATCTTCTACAGAGGTAGAGTATGTCACTGCTACCTCAGATTCCTATTAAGTTGTGTAGCTGAGAAGAATATTGAAAGATATGTCACATACAGAAAAGGATCCAAATCCTATCTTCTGTGACAACACCTCAACAATTGCTCTATCCAAAAATCATGTGTTTCACAAGAAAAACAAACACATTAACACTCGCTTTCACTTCATCCACAAGCTAGTCAATAATGGTGATATTGCACTTCAATTATGTGGCTCTCAAGATCAGCTCGCAGATATCTTCACAAAGCCACTGGGAAAATCCATTTTTGATTTTCAGAGACAACACTTGGGCATCATCAGTGCTGATGTTTGTAACTGTTGAGTTTAAGAGGGAGTGTTAAATATAGTGTAACCTCAATAGTTTGACTGTACACTGCCAGCTGTACTATCATTTCTTGATTTTCTTGAGCCTATTTAGCTCAGCTAGTTTCCCTTTTTCTATTGTACTCTTTTACTTGCATTCCTAATATACTAAACATTATTTTTTCTCTTCTTTTTCTTTGTATTCTCTGCTTCTCACTGTATCAACAATGGGGGTGGTGGGCGGATGAACTTGCCCTAGAACAAAGAAATAATGGAGCGAGGCCTTCTGCAATGTCTCAGTGCATTCTCATATCTGGCATTCAATCTTGTTATTCTTGAAATAATGGAGAGAGAGCCTTCTGCAAAGTCTTAGAGCACTCTCATATCTGGCATTCAATGTTGTTATTTTTGCATTGATGTTGTATTCGATGACCTACTACTTCACATTGTCCAACATTCTAGGATGGCTACTCTGGCTTAGGTACACAGTAGTTGAGGATAGCGTGTATGGATTAAGGCGCATGAATGTTTCCACCCTGCATTCAGTGATTTCTCTTCATTGGATGACCTAGTTCGGCTTCTTGTCCATTCGTTCCATATTGTGCCCTATTTCTCCAGGAAATACAACCATCAAGTTTGTTGATTTCTTTTTCCCTATTAAAGGAGAATTATGCTATATTAATTTAATATTAGAAATATAGTCATTTGAGCATCGTGTAGGTCATGGATGTGCTTCAACAATGAAAGATATTTCTCTTTTTCTTTTTCAGGAAGTTGATATGCACATGAACAAAAACCTCTAAAAAGGGTTTTTAGATCTGTATATCTACTTTTCTCTATATCTAAGCTACTCCATTATTATGTCCAGTTAATCCCCCCCCCCCTAGTGACCGAGGATGCACTGAGAGGTGACATTTAGGGTCTACATCGATAGGATCAGAACATAATTGAATAAGCAAGTTTATATTGCTTCAAAGAATCTGCTATCAATGTTCAAATTCAATGGTGAATTTATAAATGGTATTGTTCAAATCTAGAACCCAAAGTTTTTAAATAGTTTTTATAGTGATCTTAACTTGTATCATTTGTTTATATGTAGGTTGAAGTGAGGATGTTTTATAATTCATCAGACCTAATTTGTTTTTCTTTGTCGCAAGTGCCAACATGTTTCCACCAGCTTGTATTGAATACTGAATATCCACTAGATCAGTTGTAACTAGGGAAGCCTCCAGGACTACAGACTGCATACAGAATCTTGACAACAATTCTATGGGAAGTGGGATTCTTGACATGTGTAACATTCATGATATATCTTCAAAATCATCAACTGGATGTTCAACTATTTATAAAAGCTGAGATTCACAGTTGTAATGCATTTTGCAGACCATGGATTTAAATTGGTTTTAAGTCAGGCCATGGATGACGAAACTGAAGCAATCAGAAGTTTAGGGACAGAAAATAGTTTTGATGTAGTTTACTTTCTCAAGTTACCTCTCTTGGTATCCGATAAGTAGAAGTGATGCAGGAGCATCGTGCAAAGCAAAAGCACGTGACTAAGCCAAAGAAACTGCTGGATGTGCATATGCAAAAAGAGCACATTTTCATAAGACCCATTTTGAATTTTGAACTTAAAAGTATTAATGTAATAGTTAGGAGGAACGTACTCGAATTTATATCTTGGAGGTTGTAAACATATCGTGAGCGATTTTCTCTCATCTGTCAATGTAAAAGGCATTTAAGCCCAATTAATGAGAGTAGGTAGATATGAATGATAGATTAGACAGTTTTAGAGCATAGGAGGGAAAACGGATATAGACACCCTCATTCTTGTATTATTGTATGATTAGAAAAAATAAGAAGAGAGAGTTGTAGCAGAGAGTTGAAAGGGAGAATCCATGTACAGGAGCTTTGAATTAATATATGAATCTTTGAACCAGATTTCATGGTGTTATGATGTTTTCTGTTTATACATGGTGAATGGTATGCTTATAGTTTTTTTTTTCTCTCTGTTATGCATTTGTTTATGGGAATATGCTGTGTATGTATGATTTCATGTTGAATGTTTGAAGTCTGATAGAGAAAGAGAATGAGTTTCAATTGTTTCTCTTCCTGCGCAAGAGAAGTTCCTGCAAGGAGTGCAATGAAAACGTCTACAAGCTGTGCCTTGACAGAGGTCTGAGTTTTATCTCAGAAAGCTCAGGAGGGATACCATTGTTCTCATTCCAGTAGAAGTGCGGGTGAAGCATAGAGGCCGTGCAAGGCGTGCACAGGCTGTTTGAAGTCTTAGGACTTATCAACTAAAGGAAGGATTGAAGGAATATTGTTTCCAAGAGTGCATAGAGTCAGAAGAATCAAATACCCAGAAGTATTAGATCAAGTTTTGCAAGGAGTGCGTGCAAGAGTTATATCAAGGCTTGAAGCTGCTAAAGAAAGCTCAGGAGGGGTAACACCTTTGAACACTTCTAAGGAAGTCGAGGATAAAAATACTTCCAAGAGAGACGGGGTCAAAGTCACCTCATTAGAAGATAAGTTCAAGTAGAAGAACTTTGGTTCATGTCACAAATGCTATCAAGGAGGAAACAAGCGATTCGAATTCTCCGAGGAGAACTCCCAAAGTTGTGAAGACCGTGGGATCCAAAGAAGTTGCAGGGTG
>JZKD02S1587714.1:0-10231 GCA_000966675.3 Picea glauca
AAAAATAAAAAATAAAAGGCTATACAAGTCACACACACACACACACACACACACACACACACACATATATATAAACAAATAAGTCTGGTTCTGTATGGGTCAAGGTTCCATCACTACTCAGGGTTTGGCATGGGTCAAGGTTCTACATCTAGGGATAAAAAATGAAATAAGACACATCATGTAGATTCCAAATACTCAGGAGGTTGATTCAGGTGGGTATGTCATATGGAGATCGAGATCGTGTGAATCTGAATTAAAAAAATGGCGAGCAAGCAGTGGAAAAGGGATGCACATCACATGACACATTAACGTCACGTCAACACCAAGAGGGGTGACCCAAAGGATGAAAAGGAGTTTGACGCTACCCTGATACGTGGGACATGTCAATCCAATCAAGGGGAAATCACATAGGGAAAACCCGATAAGGTTGCAAGGAGAGGGAATCCGATAGGACAAAGGTGAGCAAGCATTGGGTGGAAATATTACAAGGTTCCACATTTGAGAAGATCGATAGGTATTCAGGCTTCGGCTTTCGGAAAGAGGGAGCCCAAAGAAAAGAACCCAACAAAGTGTATCCCAAAGAAGGTCACAACTTTCGAGTCAAATAAATATCACAAAGGACTTCACTTGGCTAGTTCTATGAGACAAACCCGATGAGGGGAGCCCAATAAAATTTTGAGCTTTGGGCTTCGTATAAGTCTTAAAACAATGCACACTCAACACTCCGAAAAATTGATTGGAACTTTATCCTTTCTCATAATTGGGAACTTCCAACCTTATACAAACACTTCATTAAATCCTTAGACAAACACTTCATTAAATCTTTGATTTGGAAAGAGGATTTACCCAATAATCTTTTCAAATACATATTCAGAGTGGGCGTTTGATAACAATATTTTCGAGTTTAGCTGCATGAATCTTTGTGGCCAAGCCTATGTTCTCACATTACATTACCTTTGAAGTTGTGCCTTTCTCGCAGTACTTTTTAATTGTAAATGTGACCAGGTTTGTTGATTCGTTTGGGATCTCAAATTAAAGGCAAAAGGATATTCATGGATCTCAAATTAAGGCAAAAGGATATTCATGGAAGCACATGGTATGCAAATGCTATGGTTGGTATGTCTCTCTACAACCTTTTTTTCTACATAATAGGAAAGGTTCGTTTAGGAACCCAAATGAAGGCAAAACGAAAATCACATGCTATGTTTGACCTTAGTGTTGGTATGTCTCTGCATAATACAAAAGGTTATTTTGAATTCAAGCAAAACGTGAAATGGAATGTCTGTCCTTTTTGGACGGTCCTGCTTACTAAAAAGAACAACGCATATGACCTAACATGCACTGCAATATCTGTGTGTGAGAGAAGTCAACAGAAACGACTTTTTTCCTATAAAATTAGCTGCGTTAATCATTGCAACCATAATGCCAAATTAGTACGTGTTATTATTCCAAAAGTAAGCAAACAGCCAGGTAGTCGGCGATATTCCCCAGGATAACAATTTGACTTACAGAAAGATAATGGATGTCATTATGCAGGACAACCTTTTGACTTCTGAAACAATAATGGATCTAGACGGTCCAATTCTATATTCGTCATGCATTACGTCACAGGCACTGTACCCGTCTGCTATAACAGAACAAGTTTTTGATTTACGAGGTTTCTTTATTGAAAAAATGTCCAGTTCACAGGTTTTCCAATACTCTTTTCTTTTCGCTTAAAGGGTTTGGTTTTAACCGTGGAAAGTCAGGAGTTTTTCACTGTTGGACAAGGTTCAATTTTGGTGAGGGCTTTATCTGTAGTCATAGTTACACTTTGAAGTGCCGTGTAAATAAAAAATATATATAAAGAAGGTTTCAAGTTCGAATCTCACCCCGATTTACTTGTGCTCCATACTTACTAACTATGTAACGCACCTGAGATTATAGTATTTACTTGTGCTCCATACTTACTAACTGTGTAACGCACCTGAGATTATATTATTTACTTGTGCTCCATATTTACTAACTGTGTAACTCACCTGAGATTATAGTATTTACTTGTGCTCCATACTTACTAACTGTGTAACACACCTGAGATTATATTATTTACTTATGCTCCATACTTATTAACTGTGTAACGCACCTGAGATTATAGTATTTACTTGTGCTCCATACTTACTAACTGTGTAACGCACCTGAGATTATAGTGATAGCAGACAAGCGCAAATTACCAATTCCCACATTATTAAAAATACTCTCCTCCTTTCCGTTCTTTCTGTCGTGGTCTGGCGATTCGAAATGTAACAGTGTGAAACTATTAATCTGTTGGCTTCCCACATTATTAAAAATACTCTCCTCCTTTCCGTTCTTTCTGTCGTGGTCTGGCGAATCGAAATGTAGCAGTGTGAAACTATTAATCTGTTGGCGGCAGCATTGTGCGTATCAATGTCAACCGTCTTTTATAATCATCCCACTCCCCCACTGCGCACTTACACTACACTCCACCACCGTCCAGACTGCACGGACATGGCCATTGACATAGGATATCGCCACATATATCTCGACCTTTGCAAGTTTAAAATGAATTTTGAATATTTGTAGAATCTATTGTGCCAACCTGAATTTGAAGATAACTACCCATGTCTTTGTCCCAGATCAGACAACATAGATTAACTTGCAGTAAGTGTTGTACCCACTTGGGCTCCTGTATTAAAAAAATATGAGCGTGAAGAAAGTGTTGTTTCCACTTGGCCTACTTCTCTATTTCAATTAGTTAATTGACTTCCCAGTGATGCTATATCCACTCATTAAATAGCTTGGATCTTTCACTTTCTCTCCCACCTTTTTCCTTGTAAATGTTCATAACTTTGATCTGATCCCATCAGTATCATTACACAAGAAGATGGAGGTGTTGTGCAGCCGTCTACGGATCATGATGAGTGTTTTTGTTGCGTTGAGAAAAATGTGAGACTTCATCATTTCTGTGGAGCCCTTCAGTTTCCATTGAGAGGTGATATAACAGACTGGAAAGGATTCCAAAGTCTTGCACAACTTCAGCTACTCTGCAAATCGCTGTGAGTGTTTTTCCTGCATATTATAAATGTTTCCGTTCAGTAGTGACAATTGGGAAGCTGGTGACACGAATGTTGAATGTGGTCCGATCATAGTGGGAGGCGGTCCTTCTGGGCTGGCAACTGCTGCCTGCATGAAGCAAAAAGGGATTCCCAGCTTAATCCTGGAAAAATCTGATTGCATTGCCTCCCTGTGGAGGTATAGAACTTACAACCGCATCCATCTTCATCTTCCCAAGCGTTTCTGTGAGCTTCCTCTGCTCCCGATGGGCCCCAATTATCCCGATTCCCTCACGTCTGCCCAGTACATAGACTACTTAGAGAGTTACGCCCGCCAATTCCAACTTTGCCCGCGTTTCAATGAGCACGTCATGTCGGCCAGCCACGATGATAGTACCGGTTTGTGGAAGGTGCGCACAGTCAATCGCGAAAGAGGGAACTTTCGTGTAATTGAAACGTTTTCGACTCGATGGCTCGTAGTCGCATCGGGGGAGAATGCAGAACCTCAAGTTCCACGTATTCAAGATGTTCGTAAATTCAAGGGCATTGTTATGCACTCCTGCTCCTACAAAAACGGAGCCACCTTCAAAGACTCCAACGTCTTAGTCGTCGGCTGTGGGAACTCTGGAATGGAGATAGCTCTGGACCTTGCTTACTTCGGTGCAAACCCTTCAATCGTCCTCCGTGGATACGTGAGTCCCTTCTCATATAATTCCAAACATATTATATTATATCCCAATTATGTGATTATAAATTGTAAATTGACGCGTGCAGACGCATATCTTACCTGCAAAAACGTTGCGCGTGCACACGTATACACTTATTTCCATGTTCATGAAAGTATTCTCCGTCTGGATGGTTGATATGTTGCTCCTGTTGGGTGCGTGGTGGGAACTCGGAAGCACCTCAAAATACGGGTTGAACAGATATGACGAAGGCCCTGTATCCATAAAAAACAGGCTTCGAAAGACACCCGTTCTGGACCCTGGCACTTATCGTCTCATTAAAAATGGCGATATCAAGGCACGTTGCCCCCTTAATTCATCTATATATATCTTGCTTTTCTTCTTTACGTCCACGGTATAATTTATATTCCAATTGCAGGTTCTTCCGGCTGTAGCGCGTTTCACAGAAAAAGGAGCAGAATTTACAGACGGGCACAGTGAGGATTTTGATGCGGTTGTGTTTGCGACTGGATACAGAAGCAACGTCCGCGATTGGCTATGTGTATGTATGTTTAAAGGCAACGTTATATATCATCTTATAAGTTCATCAGATTGAATATTCCTTTTTCTCGCTGACTGCAGAGTGAAGTCGATTTCTTCACCCCGGAGGGCATTCCCAAAAAAAGTTGGAAAGGAAGGAAAGGTTTATACACGGTGGGCCTGTCAGGAGCAGGAATTCCCGGAGTGTGGGTCGAGTCTCAACGAATTGCACAGGATATTGAACAGCATCTTCGCTCAGATCATAATTTTGTCACGGAAGATGCGCGCAGTAGCATAAAAAATTGTTCACAGTGACGTTTAATCACTGGAACGAGGTTGATAAGTATAACTTCAAATCGCACTGAGTAAAAAGCAATATCATAGAGAACCTTCGAAATTTGTCAATGGACCCATATAGAATCAGTTGGAATTTGAGTGATGATATGCACTGGATTTTATCATCTTCCTTCATTTATTTTACTCTTCATTTTATGTAAAATGAATTGTGATATTATCACGTTCTCATTTAAAAAGGTTTGAAATTTTTTATCATCTTCCTTCATTTATTTTACTTTTCATTACGCCGAAAGGCGTACACTAATTGATAATGGGCACATTTAATAGGTTTTTAGTTCTTAATACTTTTTTATGGACGAGATTAAATATGTCTAGAATATTCTTAGTCGTCACAATAAATGAATGGCTCTGATTTCATCCATTAACTTCCGAGCTATTCTTAGTCGTCACAATAAATGAATGGCTCTGATTTCATCCATTAACTTCCGAACTGTTATAAGCGTTTCTGTCTTTCAAGATTAATCAGCCACGTAATTGTGGCTGTGCTAATTTTATGTAAAATGAATTGTGATATTATCACGTTCTCATTTGAAAAAGGTTTTAAAATTGTGAAAAATAAATTTAATATTATGTAATAAAAATATACAAGTTTACAGATATTGAAATATAAAAAATAAATATTTAATAAAAATAAATTTTTTTTTTAATTCAATCAAAAACATATTAAAAAAATATTTAATATTTAATAAAATTAAAAATATTTTTTAATATCCCAAACACCCTTCATATATCAATTTTTTTTATAAACCATAAATAATTTTTAATATCCCAAAACACTTTTTTTTTTTTTTTAATAAACCATATATAATTTTTAATATCCCTAAAACACTCTTCTTATGTCATGAGAGATTTTATATCTTCTTATATCATGAGAGATTTTATAGACTAATTTGATATTTATTGGATTTTGTGGACTACTTGTGAGAACATTGATCTTGTTTGATCACCGGCCATGGACATGGACGTACTTAAAAGCGTTATAATATCAGCATGGCACGAAATCATTACATTATCACAATGGAGTGGTTAAAAGGAATTTGGGCGGATACTATAATATAAAAATAAAATAAAGAGATGAGGTTAAGATAATGATAAAATTGTATTAAATAAACTTAATTGTATATATCACCCATCTGCATCCAATACCATTAAAGAGGTGGTGGCCATGTGGAATCATAAGAAACTCAAGTATATATCACCCATCTGCATCCAATACCATTAAAGAGGTGGTGGCCATGTGGAATCATAAGAAACTCAAGTAATTATTGAAAGTCAAGTTGCTTGTTTCTTTATAATATAAAACTAATCATCACAAATAAACAAATAATTACTTGAAAGTCAATTTGTTTATTTTTTAATAATCTAAGACTAATCATCACAAATAAATAAATAATGTGTAGTGTTCACAACTTTTAATATATCAATAGTTTTGTTGAATGTTAATGATGAAATTTGATTCCTGTAGTCATTTGATTTGATGAACTAAATATGAAAATATATTAATAGTTGTGTTGAATGTTAATGATGAAATTTGATTATGGATTTGTAATCATTTGATTTCATGAACCAACCATGAGAATATAAAGAAAAAAATACACATAATATAAAAAAGAGTAGAATAAATTTTTATTTTTTTTAAGTTGATAATATTTATAAATAAAAAATTAACAATTTCTTAAGTTTTGTTGAATGCTAATGATGAAATTCAATGAAATTTGATTCTAGCTTTGTAGCAATGAAATTTGATTCTAGTTTGTAGCCATTTGATTTGATGAACCAACAAATGAAAACATATACATAATATATAAAAAGATTTGATTTGATGAACCAACAAAGGAAAACATATACATAATATATAAAAAGATATACATAATATATAAAAAGATAGTAGAATAAAATGTTTTTGTTTAAGTTCATAATATTTATAAATAAAAAATTAACAATTTCTTAATATATTAATAGTTTTATTGAATGCTAATGATGAAATTCAATGAAATTTGATTCTCCCTTCGTAGTCATTTGATTTGATGAACCAACAATGAAAATATAAGGAAAAAATATACATAATATATAAAAAAAGAATAAAATAATTTTTTTTAAGTTGATAATATTTATAAATAGAAAATTAACAATTTCTTAATATATCAATAGTTTTATTAAATGCTAATGATGAAATTCAATGAAATTTTAATCTAGCTTTGTACTCATTTGATTTGATGAACCAACAATGAGAATATAAGAAAAAACTATACATAATTATATAAAAACGAGTAGAATAAAATATTTTTGTTTAAGTTGATAAGATTTATAAATAGAAAATTAACAATTATAATAAATTTATTTTTCAATGTATTCATCATTTATTTAAAAAATGTTCTAATTTATAATAAAAATTTAAAGGATATTTCAATATGTAATAAATTCATTTTTGGGATGTTTGTTAGTTATTTTTAAAACATAGAATTTTACAATAATATAATATTAATATAGATTTGTGATCACAATTATGGGTGTATAGAGTAATCATATATTTATTTAGCTATACAAGAAAACATTTCAATAGCTTGGTGAGTTAGCTATAGAGGTTCAATGCTTTGAGCTAAGAAATCATTCTTGTGTTTGTCTTGTCTTGAAAAAAAGAGATGTAGAAACAAATTTGGGGATTCTACCCCAACACTATCTAACTACTCATTCATCAATTTTCATTTTTGTTCATGTTCTTATTAGTCCCAAGGGTGGGTATCTTCTGATTCTTGTTCTTTTTCTTCTTTTGTTAGTGATTACTCTTTTAATTCCATTTATCATCCTCATTAGGTATGTGAATTATGACTTGTTCAATTGGTTCTCCCGATGTCCCTACTTTGTCTTCTTATTTTAGCAAATGTTGTTATAATTGCACTCCTCTTAAGTTAAGTTATATTATCATTTCTTTAAATGAGGGCTTGGTTGTTATATAGTTGTGTATTTTGAAAATATTAACTTATAAAATCTTCTTTGACTTTGTAGGCTTGGTCTTCCTCGTTTTTTATATTCTTTCTAATATCTTGTGTATGAATTTTTATCCCTACTGTGTAATTTTAATATTATAATTTCTCAAATCAAATTGTCTTGAAATTATCTGTGTGCTACACTTTTTTTCTTTTCTAGCTTTGTTTGCTCAGAAAGCCAATGAAATCCCCCTTTTTGTAGGAGCAGTTTTAGCCTCATTTTCCTTTTGGCTCTACTACCACTTCGAACAACCTGATTTTCTTCCATTCATGTTTTTCCTTTGTTCCTGTACAAACACAAGTTCAATTGTTATTTCTTATATCCTCAATATTCCTAGTCCAAATTATTCTTTCTTGTATTTCTTAGGTTTGAACTTTGTCATCTTCGTATTACTTATTTAACTCTTCTAATTTGTACATTTCGTTATCACCTAAATTTTTCTCACCAAAAACACTTAGGTGATTATCTATAGAAGCATCACTAGTTGACAATAATGTAGTGTAATCATGCTACCTCATGGCTACAAAAAACACTATAGAGATTAAATTCAAAATATTAAAGTGACTTTTTATTAGTTCTCATGGTCAAACTCCAATTTTAATGCATGAATCCCATAGGAAATCCTCTGATACCCACCCCCACTAAAATGTGCAACAATAACTTACGCACTATATTAATGGCCAATAGACCTAGATTAAGTGGTTGTAGGTTGGCATACTCTGAGAATTCGAGCTCTCATCTCATCAATATTGAGTACTTTTACCTCCCAAAGGTCCCTATCAAGCATTGGAGATCCCATTTGCATGAAGAGCATTCACATTGGAACTAGTTCATCATTGGAGCTTCAAATTTCCCTATAAATGAAATCCATGGGGTAGCATTCAAAAGGAGAGAAGAATTGCAAAGTATATTAGAGGAATGAACTTGGAGACCAATCATCTCACTCTCAAATCTCTACCTATAACATCCTCATTTTTTATCCCCGACTTAGCGATGTGTAATGTAAATATGATGTACGAATGTGGGCCTAACTATGTAATATGTACATGCACACTAAAGATTTAAATGTACATGCCTCCACCCTTCCATTCATATATAGTAGGATGAGCAACATTAAAGGCATTCAAGGCCCATACGCATAGGAAAGATGACATTTCATCTCTGGTTTAATGGCTCCCCTTATGCAACAGAGTTGGTATATTGAGATGGGTATGGGACACACAAGCCAAGTCCCTTCAACTCCTCTGGCGCCTCTCCATTTACTTCAAGTAAGATATGGATCTTACCACTTGGCTTTGAACCAGCTCTTGTGTTTTGGCGCAGTATGTTCCTCTCCTGTCATTTTTCTCCCCTTCCTGCAAGCATTGTGCCTGCTAAGTGTCCTGATTACATGCACAATCATTCCACGAGAACATGACAAGCCCAAGAGAGGGCCTTTGTATTACAATTTTGTAGCCCGACAGAGAAGGCTTCGTCACTTTTCCCAATTTCTGTCGACTCCTCTGGACCACCAAGATAGGGTGGGAGAATAACCTCCAATGGCCATTGTGGAAGAGGAAATTCCAGTAGTGATGTTTCCAATCCCAACACATTCCCTTCTGTATATTGTCCCTAACCCCTGGGACCCGCTGCCCCTCATTGGCTGCTCCACCCTTGATATAGACTCTACCTTAGATTGGGCCACATACATAATTGAGGAAGAAATATCATTGGAAGTACATCATGAAGAGACTCTCCCTCCTCCTTCCACTGTTATAGATCAGGGACCGCATTCCACTTTCTATCTCTCACCAGAACACATGGATCTCATTTTCGACTTGCGTCGAGACATGCAAGAACAACTCCACCAGCATACCCTGCTTATCAGCCGTCTCGAATTGTTGTTTGATGCTCTTTTAGGAATTCTAGGCCAACGAAGGTGCCCGACATGCGCCCAATCGTTCATGTTCACTTTGGCCTGTAGCACTCATGGAGACAAATGATTCACAAGTTCTTCCACAGCTTAATCTTGTTAAGTATTTTTTTTTATGCACTATAAATGTCAAAACACTATAGGAATTTTAATTTCTATGTTCATGGATCTCTCAAACTACTCATTCTACTCAGACCGAGACACTCTCATTTGCCTGTTCTAGTTTCTATTTGTTTGGCGGGGCAGGTGGTAGCTTTTTTTTTGCAATTGTCTAGACATCAAATCATGCATCCACATGTTCCAGTTTCCATTTGTTTGGCAGAATAGGTGGTTGGTCTTCAAACACTATCCCTCCGTGTATGGTTGTGAAATCATTATGAGGTAAAACAATATTTTTTATTTACAAAAAAAAAACTATGTAATCTGTAAACATTGTACATATTGTAATAATAAAATAAAATGTAATGTTGAATACAAACAAACATGGACAGATTCATGGGGGATAATTTTCCACAAGAGAGGGGGGTCCAAGGGGTCCAAAGGGGGAAATATTCGTGTGTATTAATCCCAACCCACTTTTCTAAAATTATTATTGTGTATGAACCTTCTAATTTCCTTTAGAGTGTATCAAATCCCAATCATTAAACACATGTGTTGCACCTCTTTTGTCACCTAAATGAGCAAAATAGGGGTGCTTACAAGCCCAGTCGGGTCAGCTA
>JZKD02S1587725.1:0-10231 GCA_000966675.3 Picea glauca
CCTTTGTAATTGTCCGATGACCAATCCACAAAAGGGGATTTGGTCCTTATACAATTACTGACATGATTAATCCTCAATGGGGATTAATCCAATAACAATAATAATAATAATGACACGATTAATCTGCAATGGGGATTTAATCCAATAACAAAATAATAATAAGAATGCTCTTCGTAGTTACATTATTTCAACAAACACTTGTGCACACTGTAGTGCCCAGTTTTGTGCACAGGTTTGGAGGAGAGCTACCATTGCAACTACTGCAACTAGCAGAGCATGTTTTTCTTGGACTATCTCTTGGTTAGGGTTTTGACTATCTGATAAGCTCTTGTTGGTGCAGTATCCTTGGGGAAAGGTGCACTACCCTTTGTTTGGCTATTTAGCCTAGGGTTTGCTTCTGGAGTGATTCTTTGTCAAGGTTAAGGTGCTTGGAGGGTGGCTTCAGCCTATGGTTGGGTGACAGTAGTGATATTTTCAATGGTAAAATGAGCACATCCATTATATTCTAATAGGTTATGGGCCCACATCTCCTTCATTCAGTCTAACCGCTGGAAGGAAACATAGCCGTAAGGATATTAAGCTCATTGAATAACTGTCACTAGGGTTTCTAGTAGGAGCAGTCACCATAGCCCTGCCTCTAGGGTTACTAGCAGGTGTAGTTGCAGAAACCCTAATCCTCTCGTTGAGGCACCTTAAGTGAAGGTATTGACCTAATTTTCGGATAGATCAGTGCATCCTAGCCTAGCGCATCTCTTGGTACTCTCAGCAAGACAAGACGTCAAGTTTGAGTTTTTGGTCAGATCTAGGGTTGACCAAGTCAAAGTATCCATGACTTACTCTATGAAGTCAGAAAACAAGTTAGATGTAGCTTCTAACTTCAGAGTGTGGAAGACAAGGATTGACCTTATCTTTGCCAAGAATAAAGTGTTGGATATCGTGAAAGGAAAGATCGTGGAACCAGAGTTTGAAGAAGGAAAGGAAAAGGAACCGCGAAACGTTGCAGTTATGGAGAAGTTCAAAGACAGTGATATCAATTCCATGAGTATCATAGTGTAATCTATAAAAGACTACTTGATACCCTACATCTCCCATATTGACTCATCGAAGAAGATGTACGATGCCCTAACAAACCTCTTCTCAGTCAGAAACATTGGACAAATAATGAGTCTAAAGAATGAGCTCCGTGACATGAAGATGAATAATGATGATAGCATAACATCATACTTTGTGAATATATCCCAGTTAAGAGATCAACTACAAGCTATTGAGGAGATCATTTTAGAGAAGGAATTGGTAAACATAGTACTCAATGGTCTTCCCAAGATGTGGGATGAATTTTTCACAAGCATGAACACAAGGAAGGAGTATCCTACATTTGAAGAACTTTGGACTTGCTATTCTCAAGAAGAATCCATGATCAGTGCAAAAGAGAGACCCCAAAAGAAGTACGATGATCAAGCCTTCACAAAAAGATTCAAGAATTTCAGGAACAAAAGGAAGTTTGGTTCAAAGAGGAAGACAAATAAAGAGAAATATATTTCAGAAATACAATGCTTCAATTGTCAAAAGTATGGTCACTACAAGAATCATTATCCTAATCTAAAGAAAAGGAAGGATAAACATGAAGCATCAGTTGCCGAAGAAAAGGAACCTACAAAGAAGACTAAGAAGGATGAAAGAGAATTCTTCTTCTGAAGGTAACAATACTCTTATTATTTCTTGTACATATCTTGTTTGCATAGTCTTTGTACATATATTTCATATCTATCTCTTAGAAGATAATATGTTCCAAGAAGAACTATACCTATGGAAGAACAACAAAATAAGGATTGCTATCATTATACAATTTAGATAATACACATGAAAAGATGAAATACATCAAACAAATAATGTGGAAGCTATTACAAGATAAGCTGAAATCAGAATCAATCATGAAGAGACTTAGAAGAAGCAAAGACAGAAAGAAGTCAACAATCAAGAGGAAATTGGAGAAAGACTAATGACGTTTTGCAAAAGATGATAAGATGGAAGCGTGAACTCTGTTAAACAGAGGGAGCTGATTATATATTGTAGAAGAAAATAAGGATGCAGATAGAAGGAGCCGATTATATGCGCTCATACATGAAGCAAGGATTAGGAGGGAGCTAATCCTATGATCTATTGAATATGATGAAGTATATGTCCATGGTAGCAGCCATGAAAGACAGTACGTGTTCAGTTCAACCTCAGAAGAAGTCTTCTTCGAAGAGAATCCTTAAAGTATCCCTGGTTGTCCATCCACATCCATGATCCTATAATGAAAGGAAGAAGTGGAATCCTTAGGGCATGGAATCTGTAAGAAACTCCATGGACCCAAGAGCTAAAGAAAAACATCAGGAAGAACATGAATATTCCAAGAAAGAAAGAGAAGCCAGAACAACCAATCACTATATTAAGAACTACAAGATTACCAACCTAATATGAACTCAATAAAAGAAATCAATCAGAGGAACTGAAATTTGTGATGAAGAACAATGTATATATGCAAGCATTGCAAGATCCAGAACTAGAGGTTCTCCCAGATGGAGGGAGAAGACTATGATGATTACTTGTTCCAATAAACCATACATACCTCTACATGATTCTTTATATCATCCACAATATCCATGGGTTGGAGTTCTACATCAGATGAATGCAAAGAGTGTTCTCCAGAGAAATTGAACAAAGAGCGTATGAAGAGAAACCTCAAGACTTTGAAGCATACCAGAAATAGACCCTTGTATGCAGATGGAAGAAGATAACTTGGTGGAGAACCTTCAGTGCATAGTAGAAGCGTGGTGAAGATTTTATATAACAAAGATATTGTATCAAGATGATTACTCAGAAGATCAGATCTCATGATGACATAAGAAGTGCCACATGGATATGTTCCAAGTTTCCAACAATGATATACTTTATTGATCAGAGCTACATGAATCCTTCAGAGAAAACCAATGTTCCAGACCAAAGTACATTTGAAATCAAGCATTACATTATCCGTGATGAAGTCTAGAAAGGAGAAAGTGGTTCTCCAATACATATCTCCAAAGATGAGCATATAAGAAGAAATTTTGGTAAAGCTTCTGTCCAAGATGAAAGAGTGGAAGAGATCATTGATGTTTGACCTTATGAGGGCAGATGGTCTTCCAAGATATCACATATGTGAGTGGAAGAATGGCCCAGATGATTCATTTTATACCATAACATTGTTTCTGTGCAGGTTGATATCAGATGATTGTTGTGAAGACTATATGTCTCTAGACAGTAGATGTATACTACTGTGATGGATGTGTTCCACTGTTTGATCAAGTACCTACGTGCTACGTGGTGTGGTAGTGTACCACTGGATTGTAGTTGTGTACTACTATGGATAGACACAGTTGTGTTATATTGAATGATATTTTTTCGTTTTCCTTGAAGACTATCAACAATGTTGAAAATGATTATCATCTAGATGGATGATCAATGAACAGAGATTTACCAGATAGAAAATGGTTCAGAAAATTTATTCTTCTAGATTAGAAGAATGGCTCGTGTGTCACTCTGTGGAGTGAGCATCATATCTGATTACTCAGATAGAGTATGGTTCCGAGAGATGATGCAACTAATGACATTGATGGTGATGATGGTGCTCATGATCTAGTCATGAGATAGTCTATACAACTATGTTGATGCTACTGGGTGAATGGTATGTTTGTGCTCAAGACCATTACCTGTAATACCTCCCTAACTAGGAGGGAGTGTTAATATTATGGTAGCTGCAGGAGGTATTTACCTCCACGTGTAAACTTGATGAGAATAGAGTACTCCGGAAAGCAAGAAGAAACCCTAATGAGTTGGATAATAACCCTAGAAGACATGTTGCTCAAGAGGATAATTTGTATTAGGTTATTAGCCTCCAAGAGAATAAATTGGCTAGAAGAAATAATATATACTGAACAAACAAATACCCAGAATGAGAAGTCGGCCCAGGCAGTTAGCCATAATTACTATAAATACAAGAGGTCAGTCTTCATTCTGGAAGGCAGTCTCTAAATTGCAGAGCAACACTTGTGCACATTGCAGTGCCCAGTTTTGTGCACAAGTTTGGAGGAGAGCTTCCATTGCAGCTGCTGCAGCTAGCAAAGCATGTTTGGCTTGGACTATCTCTTGGTTAGGGTTTGGACTATCTGATTAGCTCTTGCTAGTGCACTGTCCTTGGGGAAAGGTGCGCTACCCTTTGTTTGGATATTTATCCTAGGGTTTGCTTCCAGAGTGATTCTTTGTCAAGTTTAAGGTGCTCAGAGGGTGGCTTCGACCTATGGTTGGGTGACAATAGTGATATTGTCAATGGTAAAATGAGCACATCCATTATATTCTAACAAACCATTCCTCCACACTAATTTATCTAATGCACACAAAGTCCTCTTGTAGTTGTTGAAATATCTTGCATACCTTTTGATATTGCTTCCATTCTATCCTTGATTTTTCCACTGTTACACATTATTTTAGTCATCCCTATGACCGTTAATGATGTAAACCTATTTGTTGCCTTTAGAGGGGTCAATGGATTGAGTTCTTAAAGAAAGAAGGGAGAAGAACTTTTCCTGAGAAAAGAAGTTGCATTCTCCTTTGTAAAAACCCTATTAAAGAGGATGTTCGCAGGTTGCTATATAGGTAGGGTGCGAAAATGCCTGATTTTTGTAGACTACACCATAGCTAGGTCACGAAGTGTTTGCAGGTTGCTATATAGGCAGGGTGTGAAAGTGCTCATATGTGGGAAAAACGAGCATCTTCTCGATGCTTCTAGAAGGAGAAACTTCCATGGTGAGGTGGCATCCGAATGGTTTGTATCTTAATCACTTTCATGATTTAGTGGGATCATCCTAACCTCCTCACCTTATCCTCTTCAACTTATAAAAGGAGAGGAGCTCTCATGGAGAAGGTTATCTTTTAATTTTGGAGCTTGGATTGGATTGAGCTTTGGAGATTGTTAGCTTGGATGGATGAGCCATTTTGTCAAGATAGATTGTGAATATTATCAGATCTATGCTCTCAGAATTCTTGGAGTGGAAGTGTGTGGGGAACGAAGGACAGTGGGAAGGGACATTACAACATCAAGGCCATGCTTGTAATCTCTCTTTCAAATTTAATATGATACAGTAATATGATTCTTTCCTATAAATCTTGTTGTTCTTTATTGTATGATTCCTTGATCACAGACATAGGTTTATATTGAGTTTATGCTATTACTATCACTTTGGTTGGTTGCGTTCTTTTGCAGGTTCATCATTGTATGAGCGTTGGAATGGAGCTAGGATGGCGATGGCAAGAGGAAGCGACATTTAAATGGTATGTCACCTATCCCTCTTTAGTTAGTAAATTCAATATCTAAAACTTAAGGAAAGCGTCATGTTCTGGTGTGTTTTGTTCTATTTCTAGGTGGATTTAGGGAGATTAGTTAGTGTCCGCACCTACCAATTTATCCCATAACAAAATTGGCGACTCCACTGGGGAATAGATTGTTTTCTAGCTAGTCTAGTTTCCCTTTCTTTGATTGCTTGTTTTATGGTCTTTGAGTCTGTGGGAGATCCATCAACACTCTATGGATCTGAAATTTCACTTAGACTCTTTGTCCTTTTTCCAAATTCCTTTTGATTACAGACATTCCCTCATTTCACATGTATACAACCAGTGAAAACCCTTGATTTTTGCACCCCACTGTTCAGTCCAGTGCGACCTTCTCGCACCCTACCTGTGTCTAGACTGCGAAAATGCCTAATTTTCACACTACACCTCACTACTAGGCTGCAAACTTGTTTGTAATTTTTTTTTGGACTAGGTCTTGTTATCTTTTGATGCCCAATTTTTCTTTGATCAGCTGGATTGAACTTTTGGAGCCTATATTGATCTGTTTACAATCTGCTTGACATTATTTGAGTTGATTTTAGCCATCTTTGCTTTGTTTGGTTTTGGAGGATTAGTCTCTTTCTTTGAGTGTCTTTCAATTACAAAGCCTGCGTTTTCTTTAGGATTGTTTAGGGAAAGATTAGATTTCTTCTGAATAGTTCGCTTTAAAAGAAAACTTTTAGTTTGGGTTTCTTTGTTTTAAGAAAGTTCATTATTTCTTTTAGTGAAAATTTTGAAACAAAAATATTTAATTTCTTGCTTTATATTAGATTGGGGGAATCCTTGCATTTGAAGTAGCGAAATTGCATGATTCTTGGCAGTTTTTGGTATTGGTGTACAGTCTATTTTGCTCATTTCTTAAATATATTGATATTGATGAGTTTTAAAAAAAATGTTGGGACATTGTGCATTCAAGAATGATAAATGTTTTCTCCTTCTCGTAGCATAGCTCTCATCGAAATGAAAAGATTGCATCTTCATCTCTTTCCATAACTTTCGAGTTGGTCAAAACACCATATTGTCCACGCCATCTTCCTTTTGAGTAACAACAACCTTAAAAATAAAGTTCTTATAAAATTTGATTAGACATTTTTATATTTTCTGGTAGCAAAACTACATTAGATTAGTTGTAGGGCTTTGGAATAGGTGTGAAAGATAACTTTCCAAAGCTTCAAATAAACATAGTATCTTGTGATAGGGAGAGTTAAATCCACTTACTACATTTTGTCCTAGGAAGCCCTTCTCACACAAGGGTCAATCACGAGGTCACATTAAGACTGGCATAATTACTCACCCTGCTTTGTTGGTTTTGGTGTAGAGATTGCACGTATTATGGGGGTCACTTGAAGGTATACCCACAATTATGAGTGGAAGCCTTTCGAGTTGATTTCAGGCTAGATACCATGCCTTTGCGCGTGGATCAGACTGTCGACTATTTCCCCAAGAATCACTGTAGTAATTGGTAACCTTAGTGGCCTATCCCTCTAGGTTCTTTACACAAGGTGACTGTGGAGGGGCAAGTCTTCATGATACCTAGAATTGACATTGGCCAAACACACTCGAGCTCCTTGGAGGGTATACCCACGATTATGTGTGAGAGCTTGCACCAGGGTGTAAGTCCATTAAGCAGGTTGTCAACGTAACTCTTCCACCTACTCTATCTCAACCCCTTCTCACTTTGTTCTTGTGATGTTGGATTTCATCACCAACTAGTGTGCTCGTTATGAGAAGGTTTTGTTTGCTTTCTTGCTTACTAGATTTTTAGCGTGTGTTGTTTGTTTTCCCTAGTGGACTCCAGGTTGGATTTTTATTTTTAATGGAGTCAGTTCCCGAAATGACCAATGAAGGAACCCCTTTTCCCGAGGAACCTTTTGTTTTTCCTTTTTATGGAAACATTGGTCCTCCTCACATTGCTACTTTGAGCCTTCTAGGTCTCACGATTGGATTGCCGGTGTGGTTGTTTTCCACTCAGTTAATTCCGAATGAAGTAAGTTCTTCGATCATAAAAAATTCCCCCCAAGAACATTAACCTCATGTTGATCCTTCGCCTTCTTCATCAGTAAGACCTTCTTCACCTATAAGGTCTTCTGCCATTTCATCTTCTTCGTCGATTGAAAAATCTCAAGCTAGTAACTCAGTGAATAAGAATAAGAAGAAAAGGAAGAATAAGAAGAAGAAAAATAAGAAAGGATCCACACTTCTAACCACTGCCATACGTGTTGGAAAGAAACCAGTTATTGTTGATCGTGCTGGGAGTGTTGGTGATGTCAATATCACCCAAACAACCCATACGCCCAAGTACCCTTGGAGGCTTTGTAAGGGTAGCCATATTCTTAAGGATTGCCTTGGTTTATCCAAGGTTATAGAAGCATGGTCTACACACCCTCGCCAACCCATGTCGTTAGCCTCTAAACAACATGTTGATGACCTCCCATTAACTAGTCACGATATAGTTCGAAAAGAAGAAAATTCGAGCCAAGTTCCTGTGTATGTCATGCAAAGGGATTCATCTAACTCACCTTTGTGCTCATATGGAAGAAGCCTCAAAATTCCTGTAAGACATGCCTGTTTCACAGCCTCAACTTCCAGCCTCTTATTGTAAGCTTACTCTTGAACACCCTATAGTTGATGGAATGATCACTCTGGTCCCTTCACTGGTCAATCCGATTGATCATGTCGTCAATCTGGTCACGTCCTTAGTTGAACCACTTGAAAAAGTGGTTGATCCGATACCATCCTCGGTCAATCCCGCTCTCCCCTCAGAGAGTGAAACTAAAGCGGTCGATATGATCCCATCCTCGATCGATCCCACTCTCCCGTTAGAGAGTGAAACCCAAGCGGTCGATCCATTTCCACCTGTCGACCCCATTCTCCCCTTGGAGAATGAAACCGAAGTGGTCGATCTGATCTCTCCATCGGTCAATCCTACTCTCCCGCTAGAGAGTAAACCCAATAATGCCCATGTTTTTCTTGTTGATACATAATCTACTATGCCGAGGGCTATTCTTCCTTCTCCTGTGGAACCCCCTTCAAGTAATGAGGCCATCCATTTTGATTGGGGTGTGCTAACTAGACCTCGTCTTCCTTCTCACATTCCTTTCCAGATTACAGTACAGGTTAGTGGCCAAGAGGTTCCTCAGACACTGATAGATGAAGGTGTGTACGTTAGTATTTTGTTCTCTTTTTCTTGGAAATCTTTGGTTTTTCCTCATCTTGTGCCGGTTACGCATAATCTGTTAGCTTTTAACAGAAGAAATAGTCAACCTTTAGGGACCCTTCCTCAGTTTCTTGTAACTTTGGGAGGGAAAACTGTCTTCATTGACGTCATGGTAGTCCAAGACCCCTTGGATTTATCTTTACTCCTTGGGAGATATTATGTCTATGCCATGAAAGATATTGTGTCTACTCTTTTTCGTGTGATATCTTTCCCTCACGATGGATGAGTTGTGACTGTTGATCAACTTTCATTCATTGACCCCGAATGGATTTCCTCCCTAAATGGTTCTTATATGCAAATGGTATCGCCCCTGCCACAGGTCAATTATGTGGCGTTGTCGCCCATGGATTCAACTTATGATGACTTAGATCTAGTAGTTGACATGGTGATCTCTTCGATAGGGTCTTTAGAGCCTGATCTCCTTACCCCTATCACAACCCTCGACATATGTTCCTTCCAGAGTGTGTTCCTTCCGTCTAGTGAAGATCTCTTGGAAGCCATGACCGAGTTTTGTCCCTTGACATGGTATCCTTCCGGAGCATTGTCCTCTTGGAATCCATGATCAAGAAGAGAGTTGAGGATAGTTTTTGCATCTCTGAGGAAACCTTGTTAAAAAATGAAACAAAGGTCTTTGAGAATGATTTTTTTTATTTCAAGCTCATTAAAAAATGAAACCACTTATGAGGATAGTTTTTTCGTCTCTGTGACAACCTCGTTAAAAAATGAAACAGAGGTCTGGGGATTGAACCTGGATTCACGAGCATAGTTCTTCTCCTGTGTCAATCTCGTTAAAAAAATGAAATGACTTCCCCCTCTCTGTTTGAGTCAAGTCCTTCGTATAGTATTTGAAGCTTCATTTCATTCTCCTTTGCAGTTGGACGGGATGAAGCTTGGGGGGAATGCTTCCAGCCTCTGGACTTCATGCTGAAGTTGAGCCGCTAGTTTCTTAAGTTGGGGGATAAGTACCAACCATCCCTGTGTTATGTGTTGGGAAGTCCAAGCATAGTTTTCTATGGTTAAATCTTGTGTAAAAATGAAACCACTTACCTCAAGCATAGTTTCCTCTGGTTCAAGCTTGCGTAAAAATGAAACTAGGTCCAAGCATAGTTTTGTTTTGTTTTAAAGCATGCGTAAAAATGAAAACAATCCCGAGCTTAGTATTTTTTCTTTCTCATGCTCGTAAATACATGAGAATAAGTTACCGAGCTTAGTCTTTGTTCTTTCTCATGCTCGTAAATCAATGAGAATGTAACCGAGTATACTTTTATCACTTTTCTGGGCTCGTTTTGGTTACACGAAAAAGGAACCCCCCTGGAGTTGACTTTAAGCCATTTTCATGACTCTCTAAACATGAAAAGATTACCGAGCGACCTTGCTATTTTCATGCTCGTTAAAGTATTCGAATTTACGCATCCTTCGAGCGATAGTTTAACCCTTTTTCGGTCTCGTTGGATTATTTTACGAAAAAGGCATTGAGAGAGTTCTCTTTTAAGGTGTTTTTCAAAACTCTATAATCTTGAAAAACCTTCGAGTTTTCTATCTCTGGACTCGTTAAACAAACATTGACAGACCCGTGATGGGACCGAACCACTCCTTCTTAGGGTTCGT
>JZKD02S1587736.1:0-10231 GCA_000966675.3 Picea glauca
AGAGGGCCCATCAAGTGTGTCGTTGTTGGAGCCTACGTAGTGGATCATGGAGCTCTACAACATGGGAATTATGAACTTATTGGATATACCTCACTTTGGGTGTGGTAAGTACATCAACGAATGTATGAAATAGATCCTAGCAAGGGTGCATGGAGGCATCTTATGGATGGATAGGTCAGTTCCTATCAATGTAAACTTAATAGAAACAATTATTGGGCTACCCACAGATGGGGAGAAGCCAGAACAGTATCTAGAGGACAAGACTAATGCAAAGGCCATTTCTGATGAAATTAAGGAAAAATATGGCACATATAGAGGGAATAAGGGGATCAAGATCAGCGACATAAATGATTCAGAGAAAATATTTTCCACAAGGTTGTTAGGGTGTAAGTTAATGTGGAAATGCAAGAAGGAAGAAGTATCAGCAGGGGTGGTAGCGGCTGCAGCGTAGTGCGTGAAGGGGAGCTCGATGATATGGGCCCCTTATTTTCTCAACTCCTTCAAGGAGGATTATAATTATACACAAGGTTGGGGATTTGAGTTCCACTACTCGTGACTACTCATCCTCATTTCACTAGTAGGTTGGCAACAACCAGTGTATAGTATGTTTCTTCATAGAGTAGGATAGTGTGGTGCATCTCGGTACACTTCCTTTAGGATCACATCAGACCCGAAGAAGAAGAAGGTGAACAGTGATACATTTATGGTATACTTTTCAGATATCTAAGACCACTTAGCCAACACGTGGAGTATTTAACCTGAGACAGTCCAAGAGTTTGGACAGATTTCAAATTTTCAGGCCACATGCCACAGTATGTGATTGTAGGCGAAGAGGGATATAGTGAAGGAAAGGTTACAACTAATCTAGTGCATGACAACGCAGGATATCCAAATGTAGGTCCAGGAGTGGCCTGATGAATGGAAGGTTTCAGTAAGTCCAAGGAGAGTGCCAATAGTACAGAATCAGACGCGGGACAAAACAATCCCTGCGCAGCAAACAGGCAGAAATGGTGCGAACAAAAATAAGAATACAACACAAGGCCAAGTGGGGGGAAGCAACCCGCCTCAAAAGAAATGAAGGATGCAAAAGAAACCACAGGGTGGCTCCACATAGGATCCCTCATGCATAGGGAAGACACTAGGAGTTACAAGGGAACAGTTGTGCACATCAAAAGTGAGGACAGAGACACAGAAGATACATGTGGAAGAAGAAGTTCGACATGAGACAAGGGTGGACACACACATGCCATAGAAATATGAGCCAGTAGATTCCAAAAATAAGAGAACATGAGAGAATTAAAGTGGCTTGAGGAAGAAGGTGAAGACCCATAGAACACCACCTCACACATCACTGACAGCAGATGATGTCAAATTAGTAGCTACAACCATTGAGGATCGGCTATTAGAGGCTTGGGAGAATGTTAAGAAGAATAGGGCTTCAATTATTGAGTAGGAGCAGGAGGTAAAAACTGTGCTGGAAAAATTAAAGATAAGGTCAGAGAAGTGACAGAAAGACACACCAGTAAAGACTATGGAAGGAACTCCAGTATGGGAAACAGTGCAGATCATAGCACAAGGGAGAAAAAATTTCATGATAACACCTGATATGTTGTACATTGATGAGGAGGTGGCACATAAGCCTCTAAAGGAGATAGCGACATTGGACTTGGAGTTTCCCAAGATGCCGACAAAGGTGATGTTCAAATTGTAGATCAGTGTTGCACAGGAAATCTAGTCCAGGGCAAGGTCGGATGTGACAAATTTACAGACAGCATAGGAGGAAAATGTAACATTGAAAGAAGCAATTAGCTAGGAAGGGAAGGAGAATAATTTAGCGCAACAGAAGATAGAAGAGATGGAGAAACACATTGGCACAGTGTTTCAAACCATCCAAGATAGTGTAGGATCAGAGGAAGTATCATCAGAAGAAAATATGAAGTAAATAGCTCAGGATTTGGAGCAGTATAAGAACAAAATAAAGGAGTTGGAGGAGCGCACAGTACCCACTACTCCTCCATAAGCAACTGTGCAGTGAGATCAAGATGCAACAGAATCTTCAAAGAATATATCACACGTTATACAAAAGATGACAGATTTGTTGGAGAAAAGTAGCCAACTATGGACACAATTACAAGAATATGGAAGCTTGCAAGAGATGCAAGAAAAGGAGGATAGGGTCCACGTAGCAATGGAAGATTTGAAATAGAGATAGAAGACAATTTCATTGCCTAGAAAAATTAAGACAGCTGCAGAAATGAAGAGTCTACAGTCAGAAGAAAAGGTAGTGCAAGGGGAGAATATTTCAAGGTAGGCTCAGTTGGAGACTCTGCGGGAAAAGGATGAAAAGTTGGTCATGGAGATCGACGCAGCCAAATCAAAAGTGGAATAGATAGGCTTGGAGGGGAGAGAAATATTGAAACCTCCGGTCACCGCACATATGGTAGAAGACATGTCATAAAAGAGAAACCAGCCTCAGGTTCAATGCCAGCAAGTAGTAGAGATGTATGAAGCACTGGCACAAGCAGTGAAAGATGAAGGAGTCAGTGAGTGACTCGGGACGAGTCCGGATGTCAATGTTGGGGGCATGTTGGCATAGGCCAATTTTTAGAGAAAAGAAAGGAATTTTTGAAGGAATCAAGGCAACGCCATAAAATGGGGAGCATGCCAAAAATAGAGGAAAAGGAATGTCGGAAACAAAGGAAAACCAACGTCGAGGAAAAGCAATTACAAAGTGGAAAAACTGTTGTGAAGCAATTGGAAAGTGGACAAGTGTCGACTTGGAGAGTGGTTGGATCGTAGACAACTGAGATTGAGTCAGTTGGAAAGTTGAAAAATCTAATACACTTAGGGTTAGGGATTTTGTAAGGGTTTTGTCCCATTTTTGGTATAAGTAGAATGTATTAGGACTGTGGAAGAGGTTGCTTGGTAGGTTGGTTGGGTGTTGGAAGTTCTTATTTTTTTCGAGTCCTAGATATTGTTAGCCTATTCTAAGTTTTGTGAAGACTATCGTAATTTGTGGATATCGATTGTAATGGAGGAAGAAATGTATGGTGTGCAGCACTAGATTTTGTAGAAAGATTAATAAAGAGCTAAAGCGACTCATCTTTGTGGACGTAGCCTAGGAGGGGGTGAACCACGGTATATCTAGCTTATGTGTGAATGTTTGCAGTGCTTGTGGTTATATTTTCTTTAATGATTTTTAGGGTGAACATGTTAAAATGATAAAGGAAATAATACTGCACACTAAGGATAACTGATGAAACACTAAGGATAACTGATGAAATATGTAGAAAAACACTAAATGGATGAATGTCATAGTTAGTATTTAGATTTGAATGTTATGTTGCAATAAATGAACATATGTCATTATGTATATGTTGTTATAGTGGTTAATGAAGTTCTATTGGAATAGTTGTGTCATTGGTCTGAACTAAGATCCATCTAGGGTTAGCATAATAAATGGGTATTCGAGGGCTAGAAGTTGAATAGATATAATGGCCTTGAGAGATAAGCACATCTCATCCTATGGTTGCAGACACCTGATTCATGTGGCCACCCATTGAATCCATCTCAGGTGAGACTGCGCAGTGCACCTTGTGCGTTGTGTTTCCTTCTGGTATTCAGAAGGGTCGATGGTCGAAGGGTTGTTGGTAATCATATAGTTAGAACTTGGTTTAGCACTTAAATTCAACAATATTAATCCCCAAACCTACTGCATAATATGTCAATTATTTAACCAATGCGTCATTGGTGCCTTATGTTATGGTAATTCTACCAAATTTAGAGTTAAGTTTCCCAAGTTTTCGCATTGAGGTTGGTCCCGCATCCTATTTATGGTTGTGTGGACTAAGGTTTGCACAAAGTCTAAGGTAGACACACATCCTAAGGTGGCATGGATCTTTAGGATAAGGTACAATATGGATAGTGCATTGATTTGCATGCCAAAGATTGCCTAGTTTTTGGGGTTGCATAGATTTTCCTACCAAGAGGTATTTTTTCCGCATATAGGCATGTTTATACTCATTTTTCTCGTTTTATCGAGAGGAGTTCAATGGTGATATTATTTTTGTGCTAAGATGTTGTCTTTAGAAGTATTATTTCAAATTGCCATTAATGAGCGCCATAGTTTGGTGTGTAAAGAGGGTGAAATTGAGCTAGTTCAGCATATGGTCGACTTTATACTCATTTTTCTCATAATTTCAAAGGAATTCAATAGTAAACTCTATATTTGAGTTTGAACAGTGGAATTGAAGAGAATCCTTCAAATTTTCTTTGTACTTCCATGTTGTAATGTAATTTGACATTTGAAATTATGAGCAGTATTATTGGTTGAAGGGAACTTTTTGAATATGAAGTAAATTATGTCAACAATGTTGTATAATTTGAGTTCTTTTATTTTCTGTTGTGTTATCTCATAATACTACAAGTTAATCATCATTTTATAAGAGATGGGATAATAAGCACATTATCATTTTTCTGCAAATCACCTCAGTACGATCAAGAATTATTCTGAATCAAGTTAGATGCTAAAATGGGTTTTTAAAGATTAAGACTGCTATCTAAGGATTTTTGGATCGAGTGGTATCAGAGCTAGTTTTGATGTGTATTTTCAAGTTGTTGATGTGACGAGGTCCAAGATTTAAGTTGGTGAAGTTTTTGAAGACTCTTGTAGAGAGGAAAAAATGAATAAATCTCTCATGAAGTTAAGGCTATAGGAGAACATTGACCGATAGATTCAGAAGGAAAATTATGAATTAAGGATGCAACTGCAAATTATCGAGGAAGAGAAGCAGAAGTTACAATATGGACTAATATGTCATGCGGAATTACATAGAGGTTGGAAATGAATTTGCAAACCAAGGATCAGGTATTGACACCATTCCATGAATATTGGCAAGTATAGAATGTTAAGTCTCTGATGCAAGAGAAACTACTCCTTCAAAAGGCATGATCGAGAAAGATGATTCATTGTGTTATTCTTTTTCTCGTAAATACGAAGAATGCTCAAGGACGATTGAAATAAGGAGAACTTCATATGACTAGGTATTTACCTTCCAACCCAGGGAAAGGTAACATATGTAAGACATCTTCAGAAAGAGATGTCCATTCTAAAGAGGGAATGAAGACATTTCCCACTGGTAATATTGATAAGGATATATGTTTTACGTATCCATGTGCTTCCTATGGAACTAGTAACCATAATATGGAGAAATGTCAAAGAATACGGTCCATGTAATAAAATCCATCCAAGAAGTAGGGTAAAGGTAAAGGTCGTTTCTCAAAGAGAATGAAAAGGGGAAATGACAAGAAGGGATCGTGGTTCCAACATGGGGAAAAGATACTTTACTCTTATTATGGTAAAAGTGGACATCGTATCGAGAAGTGTTGGACACTTTATCCACACTTATGTTTGAAGAAGAACCAAAAATATGTAAACGAACTTGCAAGAAGACAAGCAGCAGCCCCAATTGACGTTAATAGTCTTACTAAAATATTCGATAAATAATACTTATTAATGACTAGTATTAATAGTGTGACATATGAAGACATCAATGTATGGTTCGTGGACAGTGGCTCATCTTGCCACATGATAGGGATGAGATCAGTATTCCTAAATTTCTCAGAGATTGACATAGATTGCTATGTAGGATCTAGAACTAACACCAGACAAGCAATAAAAGTCTTTGGATATGTAAGATTCCAGCTTGAGTCAGGAGGATTTCTGGGAATAGAGCATATGTTATATGTTCCAAATTTGAAAGTAAACCTACTCTCAATTGTGGATTTTGAAGATGAAGGATATCTAGTCGCATTCCAGATGATTGCATTTCAGAATGGTTAGGTACTTTTGTATTCAAGGGCAGCTACTCAAGACACATCAATAGTGCTTGGTGTTTGCAATGAGAGGTTATATAGGTTACTGGGAAGACCTATAATCTTTTCTAATGGTTACTAGGATCCACCATCATATTATGCGTCGGATTCAATGTCAGATTCATCATCAACGTCAGAGGCATTCTCAGAGATAGGAAGTTGTGAGACTCCCTCCAGTACTAACGGAAGGATGATTCCATGAATAAATCGTCCATTAGAAGAGATTTTATTGTAAATATGTATATTTTTAAAATGCAAGATATTGTGCATATGTAGATACCTTTTATTTCTATTGTTGTATTAGAATCCTCGTAATCCACTCATGGTAGATTGTAAGAGTGAGATAAATTCTATGAAATTTCTATATAGCCACCTTGTATATTGTTTTTGTAAAGGATTTCTATATGGCCACCTTATATATTTTTTGAAGTGGGAGAAATCTTCTAAAGGGTTTCTATATAACCACTTTGTTATAGGAGTGAGAGGGATCTTGTAAATATTTCTAAGCCTTTTGACAACAATATAGACAATCGTATTATCTTGTTATTAGCTAAGGACTATATATGGATCAAATTGTCTAAGTTAACATTATTATTCTGAAGTACCAGAGAAGAAGGAAAGGAAGGATGTAGGAAGTTGGAGCATGTAGATCGGAAAGTAGGAAGAGCATCAAAGTAATGTAAATATTTAGATATTTGGTAAAGGAGAAATAATGTTCTTTGTAAAAATAAGAGGTATATACTTGTAAACTTGTATGCTATAGGCATCTCCAAGATATTATGTCATGTTCATGTAGATGTATACATTGAGCATAAGAAGTTCAAATAGTACAGATGTATACAGAATGTGTTTGGAATTGTTTTCAGGGTAGGAGAGAAGAAATGGACAGGGAATTCATTTAGAGACTCTTACAGATACATCAGCAGTATAGAAACAGCAAGGCATAGATGAACATTTGACTTGGTTTCATATTGGTTGAGATATACTATCTTCAGCGGAGAAGGAGATGGGAGTGGATGTTGAGTACATGATTCAGATTCAAATAATATAGATATTTAGTGAGTAGATTTTTGTTGTGAAGGAATCTATGAGCGAGAACCGGAACTAGATTTGAACTAGAGCCAGATTCCAAAGAGCCATAGTCATAGCCATATTCTAGAGAAGCAGACAGAAGTACATTGATCTAGTATCCAAGATCCAATATCCAAGATGAATATTTAGTCCCAGAATATTCATCAATATGGAAGAGTGAAGAAGCTTCATCATCACTAAGTTACTAAATAAGAGAATTCCAGTAAGGTGGAAGAGTGAGTAAGAGTTATAATCACTAAGTTATTGAAATATTCATTCTTTTGGAGACCAAAAGTTTTTCAGTGGGAAAGTGTGATCTAGGAGGATCCGGAATGTTCACAGAAGGTCCAAGAAGATCCAAAATTCTCACATAGGTCCAAGAGGATCTAGAAATGCTCAAAATTTGACATTCTCAAATGTTCTAGAAAACTACTTCATTGTGTATGGTATGGAAAGTGCATCGATTTGCATGCCAAATATTTCCTAAGTTTTGTTGTTTCGTAGATTTGTGTGTCGAAAGGTATTTTGTCCACATATAGGCATGTTTATATTCATTTTTCTCGTTTTCTCAAGAGGAGTTCAATGGTGATGTTATTTTTATGCTAATATGTTGTCTTAAGAATTCTTAGTTCATGTTTTCATTAATGAGCACCATAGTGCATTGTTTGGCATGTAAAGAGGGTGAAATTGAGCCAGTTCAGCATATGGTCAACTTTATACTTATTTTTCTCATAATTTTGCAAGGAATTCAATGGTAAACTCTATATTTGAGTTTGAGCAGTGGAATTGAAGAGAATCCTTCAAATTGGCTTTGTAACTCCATGTTGTAATGTAATTTGACATTTGAAATTATAAGGAGAAGTATTACTAGTTGAAGGGAACTTTTTGAAGATGAAGTAAATTATGCCATCAATATTGTATAATTTGAGTTATTTTATTTTATTTTGTGTTATCTCATAATACTATAAGTTAATCATCATTTTATGAGATTTTGGATAATAAGGACATCATCATTTTTCTGCAAATTACCTCAATATGATCAAGAAATATTCTTAATCAAGTTAGATGCTAAAATGGTTTTTTAAAGATAAATATTGGTATCTAATTATTTTTGGATCATGTCGCCTCTAAGGGCATTGCAATCTCCATTGATTTTTCCTGAGAAGTCACCATTTGTTGGGTGAGAAAGACTCGGATATGGGGAAGCAACACCATAATGAACCATTCTCCATGTTTGATCTAGGTGGATATCGGTGGCCACCCACCTATTCCAACTGGCTCATCTTGGCAGTTTCTCAGTTTGGCAGATTTTTCCTAGTTTTCGAGTCCTGAACTTCCGGGGTTGTTTTGAGGCCCTAAACAGCATTTTTAGGGATCGCCACAGTCAAACTGTAAACAAAGTCAGATTTTGATGGAATAATATGTAGTCCTCAAATAGACATTTCCAGTGAGCTATTGTTATCACTGAAATTTCATCCGCAAATGATTACAGAAATCCAGCATCTCCCTACACCTATTAGCTCATTCATGGCCCAAAAAAAATGCATTTCCAAAGGGAAAACTATACAATTGGTTATAAAATTAGCATGCACTCAGAATATAAAGGAAGTGTGCGCACGTGCGCCAGTCGAAAAATGTTGGAAAAGCACATATGTGCCCGATGCGCGACTGTGTATGCAAAAATCCGCGCACACCTAAGAACGGCGCATTTATGATTCTGGTCGGCCTCCCACCCACTTTTGGTTCATCTCCCAAGTCGATTTGACCCTCAAATCTGAACTGAATCCGATTGGGGGGCTAGTCAAATACCTAAGGGTTCCCTAAAGGCCCCCTTGTTCACACTAAAGATCGGTTGGATAATGCCTCAAAGATTTACTATAAAAAGAGGTCATGGGTGCACTATATTTTCAAGAATCTATTTGTATCAATATGTTGTCTATATTCTCCTGCAAGGAACCTCTTTCCTTTTTGGAGCATACTAGCATCATTTCATTGAGCTATTCACCTCACCTCTTGGGGGAATGAGCTTTGGATTTCTTCACCATTTCCTTTCTAGTTGGCTATTTGTAAGAAGAGATCTCTCATAGGGGATTCAAGAGCCCTCCCTTGGAGGAAGAGGGGACCCAGAAGTCTCCCTTTCTCTTTGGTGTTTGCCCACTAATACAATCTATCCATTGGTGGCATGAATATTGGTCAATTGTTTGGTTGATTTTGGTTCTAATTTCCTTATGCACTTTAGTTTTGTTTCTTTAGTTGTTATTAGCTTAGTTGTTTGTTTATTTCATGTTATTGAGTCCTTTGACTCATACACTAACTTTTGTCTTGTTCAGTTGACCCAATTAAACTTGCAAGTGTCCCTCTTTTGCTCATTCAGGTGATGAAAAGGATACAACAATCAATCATTGGGTATGCTCTTCGCTCGCACCATAGAAGGATCTTGAGAATCAAAAAAATAATTGAGGCAAGATTTCATCTCCCTTAAAGACAAAAATCTTTAGGAGAGGACAACATCCCCCCTAGGGCTCCTCTTAGTTTCTTTTTCAAACATCTTAAATTTGTAAGGGCCCATACATGCTGACATGCTGCAAAATAGGATAGTGTTGAAGCTACTTTCTTAGTTTACATCACTAGGGGAGTTTAAAGATTATTGTAATGTGCCCATACATGCCCACATGTTCAAAATCTAGGATAGTCTTTTGAAGCTTTCTTAGATTAAATAACATTAGGGATTTCAAAGGATTGGTAAGGACCCATATGTCCACATGCTATTTCGCTAGTGACTTTAAAATTCTGCAAGGTTGTACCAATGGCATCTAGTAAGATAGGTAATCAAGACTTCTAAGGACCACATGAAGTCCACATGCTTGAAGGTGACACCTAACTTATTAAAAATTTGGCACATTTTATCACTTTCTCACACACAAAGTCACTACTCACTCACATAGTTCCATATCAAATTGTGGAGGTTGAAGTAAGTTTCCCCCAAAGGGATTTTGAAATGCCCCACCCTTTTCTTGAGGAACTATCCACTACCACTTAATTTGAATGAGATTGGTTCACACCCCCAATATCTCAAACAACCACATCTAAAAAAATTCTAAAAACTCATTAAGTTTACCTGATCCACAGGAGGTGTGTAAATAATTTTTTTAGTCTAGGTAGGATTTCGAGGATAGGCATCCAAATAACTCCCCGTTATCTGGTTCTCACATCTTCAAACATTAGAAGTTGACAAATAGGGAACTTTAAAATCATTCAAGTCAAGTGTTCCTAACACCATAAGGCA
>JZKD02S1587747.1:0-10231 GCA_000966675.3 Picea glauca
TATGTGTTTTCTAATATCCACAGATGATAACTTTAGTTGTTCAATCTCCAATCTTCTGAATAAGAGATCAACAAAATTTATAATTTAGTATAAATGTGAACACATTGAATCCTAGATTTAGTACTTTGTTGTATTGTTCACAGATCCCTATTCCATCTCCTACTACTTGGGGAGACTTCTCTGAATTCTCATTGAGAGAGTTTGAAAAGGGTGGGATTTCACAGGTATCATTTAGTGAGTTAAAATAATTTAAATTTAATGTGTTATAATCATTTAAATTTAATTTTTCAAAATTTTAAATTTTAAATGTGTTATATAGGCTAATGTAGAGAAGAGAGTACCTAAGAGTGTGTTTGGGAGGGATATTGGGAATGAGGAGGAAGTAGAGGAAGCACCCAGATTTGGGAAGGATGCGTCCATTCAGAATGATTAATAAATGTAAGTTTTTTACTCTTATCATTTTTTTGTTTTCTCAAATTTTTAGTTTAGGTTTTCCTATTCAATGCTTTGATCAATTATTTTGAAATATATGGAACCCTTATATAAGCTTATCGTTGTCTTAAATGGTGTACATTCAAACTTATTTAAGGTTAGATAAAGATGAACAACTAATTTTGAATTTGAAATTTGATTATTTGAGAACAAACTCTATCCCACATCAGAAAAAGGGAAAGTTTCGAATTTTTCTCTGATTGAATTCCTTGCTTTCTTGTCCAAGAATGGTGTAGTATGGACATTGTGATTTCTACATACAACGAAGTGAAATCCTTCTTGCGAGGGTACTGGCAAACTCTTAACTAAATTGGTTACTAATCACAAAAACCAACATTCAAGTAGATTTACAAATAAGCTCACACATATTGTATATGTGAGCTAACTCACACATAATTTCAAAGAGAATTTGATTATATGTAATATGAATAGATCCCAAAGATGAAAGTTTTAAATCGTTTTTTAAGAATGACTTAATATACATGTGCATATTTGTGTTTTCTTCATGTACATGCAAGATTATATGAGAACATCTATTCCATCATAGAAAGAGGAGATAAGTATTTTCCAGAAGAATGGTTTTTAAAATGGAGATTTGTGAATCTTTTTAGATATAAATAGTTTTTTGGAAGAATGGATTAATATGGATATTTATGAGTCCTTCAATTTGAAAGGGAATTATGTAATTTGATTATATGACCACTGCATAAGAGGAGAGAAGTATTTTACTGTTCAGTAAATTAATATTTTTTTGCTGTGTAAATAAGATCAAATAACATCACCTGGGATGAGAATTTCACCTGAAGGATTTGAGACTTTATCCACAAGGAGATAAGTATTTCATTAGAAGAATAACTTAATATGGAGACTCGTGAACTTTCTTCATACATAGTTCTATATTTTTTTTCAGACTACTATCTAACTCTAACTCTAAACACAATATTTTTTTTACCAAGAACATAATTTTTCTCTTTAAATTTTTTTAAGATTTTAGATAAGATTTTACAAATTGTTTAAATAATGTATGCTTAATGTGGAGAGTAACTATATTTTGTTTAACTGTGGTTGGGTATGTTATTATTTCTTACTATTTATTTAATATTTAGTTAAAGTATATATGCTAATATGTGTTATTTTATTATTTTTATTGTTTTTTATTGTTTCAGATGTCTAAGTTATATTGGTGGAAAATATGTTTACATTATATTTGATGGGAAAGAGTATGTTGGAGGATGAGACTTAACTCTTTTGGTATGTATATCAATTTTGTTTTAATCACAATTTTTGAATTTTGTTTTATTTCGCATGTTTGAATTGTAAATTTTTAATTTTTTAATTTTGTTTTTCTTGCAGGTTTGAATTGCAGGTATGAAGTGGTGTATCTTAAAGTGATGGCTTAGAGTCCAAAATTTTGGAGTTAAATGTCTTAGTTTTTGTTATCATCCTAAAATAGATGTGGAACCTATGTATTTGACAATGTAACTATTCAGACTTTGATTATAATATGTATATATTTGATATTTTTGGAATTCAAAATATCAATTTATTGTCTCATATTTTATTTCTCTTATATTGTTAAATGTTGAAATATAATTTCTTTTTCAATGTTGAAATATAATTGATTTCTTTGATAATTGTCTCTATCTTTACTATGTCAATGTTGAAATAAGATTGTTTTGCTATTAATCTGTTAAACACCATTAATAATGTAAGAATAGCTTTGTTTTGGTTTGGTTCAAGACTTGGTTTGATAGATTGTGGTGGTCTGACCAATGTTCAAAGGTGTCTGCACTAAGTTGATGGAAAAAACGTGGCAAAGTTGTTAGTTTTGAACTAATGTTTTGTATGTTCTTCTTTTTACAATGCATTAAATTAAGCATCAAACTCTTAAATACGTTTTTACTATATACTAATTTAAATGCTTCCTTTTATATTCATTGTGGACTGTTCAAAAACACATGATAAAATTCAACATATTTCATTGTGGACTGTTGTTGGGCCTAAGGGGACTGATAAAATTCAATATAAGTTGAACTCTTGGGCATATACTACTATGTATTAATTTAAATGATTCATTTATATTCATTGTGGACTGTTCAAAAACACATGATAAAATTCAACACATTTCATTGTGGACTGATAAAATTCAACATAAAGTTGAACTCTTGGGCCTATCCTACTATGTATTAATTTAAATGCTTCATTTTATGTTCATTGTGGACTTTTCAAAAACTGTATGATAAAATTCAATGTATTTCATTGTGGACTGTTCTTGGGCTTATGGGAACTGATAAAATTCAACCTAAAGTTGAACTCTTGGAACTATACTACTATGTATTAATTTAAATGCTTCTTTTTATGTTCACTGTGGACTGTTCAAAAACACATGATAAAATTCAATATATTTCATTGTGGATTGTTCTTGGGCCTATGGGGACTGATAAAATTCAACATATTTCATTGTGGACTAATAAAATTCAACATAAAGTTGAACTCTTGGGCCTATGGGGATTAATATTACTCCTTTCCTACTTTTTAATAAAAAAATTGATGGTTGTGGGAGATTTCAAGGTCACTATCGACTGCATAAATTCCAAATCCAATCTGAACCTGATATATCTCAATAACTGGAAAGAAAATATCAGAAGCTTAAATAATAGATTTGACTATATCAAATTTATGCACATACAAAGACAGTTCAACAAAGTAACAGACAAGATCAGAAGATTGAATAATAGATGTGAATATATCAAATTTATGCACGTACATAGACAGTTCAACAAACTACATAGATTTGATTCTAAATCGAATAGCAGTGAAACAATTCTTTTCACGTGAAAAAAAAAGAAGGAACTAAGAAAATTAGTGTAAGAATGGATTAAAAGACATAGAAATAAATAATCACTTGAACAAATGGAAGAATCAACAAATCCACTATAAATATTACAAAGTAAGAGACACACACACAAGGGGCTCTACACACACTTGAATTTGAACCTAAGACATTTGCACGGTTTTTATCATTTCGATATTTTCAGAGAGACATGGTCTCAAATTTACATCAAAATCTCAATTTACATCAACATATCAATGAAAGTTTTTAATGGTCTTTGAATTCACCTTCTTTCTCATACAAACAACCATGAGAAAACTACAAATATGATAACAATAGCTAAGAAAAACATAAGAAGAGATAGAAGAGATATTGAGATCACTCATGTAATATTTTGACTTGTCTTGATTTTAGTCGCACTATGTTTATTTATATAAAATATTGGATGAAATAATTTCAATATACTATTTTCTTGATTTAAAAAAAAATCATCAAATTTTATAGTTATAAAATTCCACAATGAAATATTCAAGAAAATGTGAAATAAAAATTAAATTGTGTAGTTTCTTATGAAATTTCACAATAAAATATTCAAGAAAATGTGAAATAAAAATTATAGTTTTTCACTTGTAATTTAAATTTTGTTTGATTTGAAAATATGGTTGAAAATAGTCCAAACAAGTCATCAGATTTAATATAAGTCCAACAATGAAAATAGTCAAAATGAGTTATCAAATTTAATATAAGTAAACGATCTTCATTAAAGTTTATATTAATATTCATAAATACATGTACTTTCAATGAAAAATAAAAAAATATGGAATGTACATGTGCCACTTGTTTAAAAACATTGTAATGGTATTCCATCTTCAATTATTCGTTCATGATCAACTTTGGACATTTTCCATTTTCTAACTTTTGTTTTTTTTAATTGAACTTCTATTAACTTTATGTGCGTTTCACATATCAAATGACTATATTGACAACTTGTGAAATTTGATTGTTAATCTTGAAAGTGAACATGAGTATCGGTTTGATGGGTTTCTTGAAAAAAATATCATTTCAATACAATGGATCCTCTTTCATATATAAAACCATTATCATCAAAATATTCTAATAGCCTGATCTTTTGTTTTGTGTATCACATCGAATAATATTTCATATTTTCAATGTTGTCTACAGGTGCAACCATGACAAAGACATCTCCTGCAAATAATTGGATATATTGGACAACGAATAGTTTGTGTTAGATTATCACACAAGTACATCTACAAGTTATTTGAAAAAATTTAAACATAAAAATTACCTTCTCTAACAAGATCAGAAACTCTATCACCATCAACTGACACTATAGTTTCATTTGATTCCATCTCCTCTATGTTTGCAAAATGGATTTTCCCTTTTACATTAAGATCGATATGTCTCCAATCTTTAACATATTATGCATTTTCGTTTTCACAAATATCTATGAATTCTATGTCCTCTATGCAAATTGAACAAAAACAAGATTCATTTATTCTATCAAATGCAAACACATTTTGATAACGTTTTGTTTTAACTGAATGTATTTTTTATGTCCTGGGTATTGTACTGGAGTCATATGTGATTGATCTATTTACATTTTGTAACATACCAAAAAAACTTGCACAAGACAAGAACTTGTTAACTTGAAATATCTCAAGAAAATGATTGAAGATTGAATATAAATTTGAACACATTCAAATAAAAATATCATGTGTACATGTGTAACATTTATATATAGACGCACCTACGCACATCCCTTGACAGATTATATTCATGGCTTAGCACCATTTTACACCATTCAACAACTTGTTCAACAGATTCAAATCGATCGGCATGAGGGTTCATCTGATACCTTCAAAGTGCTCATTTCACACATGCCCCTGCACCATCATGCTCTCCTTTTCCATGACCAGTCTCAAATAAATTCCAACAATGTGTAATGTCTGATTTTTTATGAAGATGACATAACCATTATAATGATCGTGAAGATTTGAACTGACCCGCACACCCCTCTGACCATATCCAATGTCGACTGAATCCAATTTTTCATTCTTTCAATGAATCATAAAATTTATGAAAACAATGTTGTACATAATGTGTGTCCTGTGATCGATCATCACTTATATAAAGGTGATATTCTTTAATAACATATCGATTGTCGTTGGTGATTTCTATGTTATTAAGACTCCATTGAGAATGTATATATAGAACATGGACAAATATCATTACTTTATCAGAACGATAATAGTCACTCTATATTTCTTTTTGTGCAATGAATTTGTAATTCTCTGCAAAATCAACTACAAAAAAAATTGTCCCTAGTGGAAACACTTCACGGGATTGTTTGAATTCTAGGTCTTTCCATCGATCTCTATGTGAATTCTCGGTGTATTTATAAATTTCTTTCTCAAACTTCTTAAAAAAATCAATGACACGGATTTTATCTACTTTCAAATCAATTCTTTTGGAAATAACATTTGAAGAATGTGGAGCTGTGTTGTTGATATATTCATATCTCTTCCAATTGATTGTTATATTAGAAAATGATTGGTCATTCATATCAATATGATACTTTGAATGAAACAAACTTAGATTTCCACAACGATCACATTTCTTTCCACCAACACAATTTTTTTTGTAAAATAAATCATCTTTTCTTTCACATAGAATTTCAAATATAAAAGCATGGAATGTGGAAGGAGAAGGTGAAATTGGCCATAATTTTTTACCAAAATCCAAAAAAGTGTCGTAATACAACTCAAATTCTACATGATAATGACAATAACAAGTGTCATGAACAATGATGGATCTAACAAACCATGGTTTTTGTTGCACAAATGTATTGATGAAAATTTTAACTTCTTTGTTCTCTTCTTTGAACTTATTGAACAATTCTATTTGTTTCATTGGCAATATATGTTTTGGATGTTCTTCATACTCTTTTCATATTCTTCGTCGCAACATATCCCTTGTATGTGGTGAAACACGATATTCTTCCAACCAACCATTACAAGCCAATTCTTTAACATTTTTTGCAAGTCTATCTAGAAATTACTCTCCAACAAGCTAGTTCATCATTTGCATCTATTTGCAATCGAAATTTTCTATGTTTGTGCAATGTTTTTCTTCACGTTCCCATCATTTTTTCCATGTGCAGAGATGATTTTAAGGATGAAAAATTATTTTAAAATGTAGAAACCTTGGCGAATCTTACTAATCCTTCATATGTCAACAATAAATTTTTGGCAATATTTTTCTAAAAAATTCAAATTTCTAAGTATTTTATATAGTTTTTACAAAGCTTTGGCGATTTTCAAGGTAAATTAATTTTATCCTATAGAATTTGGGTGAATCCTTTTTAAAATAGCGAATCTAGTTTTTGAAAAAACCATGGAAAATTAGTCCATGAACGAAATTTGGCCCCTAAAATCATCCCTGGCCATGTGTAGTGTCAAACAATTTTTTATATTGCTAGATGAAATGACTTTTGTTTGTATCATTCTACGTGCAACAATGACATCCTTTTTTCGAGATTTTCCAAAAGCTTTTAATACACTAGTTATATTGTCGAAGACATTCTGTTTCACCTTTGTATCAATTGTCGACATTTGAATACCCAATAATGATGTAGCTTCTTTTAACTTTCTTGACTTTATTAGACAGAGTAAAAATTGAGCTTGTACTATTACTAATTCACCTTTGAAAAAAGTATTATACATATTCTTAGATTGATATCTTATATAATGCTTACCTTTTTTCTTCCCAAATTTGTTAGTATCAACATTTTTTAATATTTCATCATCAATGTGCATATCTCAATTGAAACTTTATATTAAAAAACATAACCTGAACATAAATTCACTAAACTATATATACAAGTGTTCATCTTGTATTATCTAAATCTATGTACATACCTATAGGTGATTCATCTTTTGCTTCAATTTCGGTTTCAACGTCTTGTTAGACATTATGAAACAAATCTATTTATGTTTTTTGAAAAACATCAAATTGTAATTACAATCAATTATATTAAACAATATTTTAAATTTGAGTTCTATACTTTTAATATAGACAATATGTGCATGCATACCTCGTTGGAATCTTCTTGTTGAAAATCCCTATTTGCATTATCATCGTTTCTTTCTTCAATATTTGCACATTCTCATTTCTTTCTCCAATAATGTTATTTCCTTTGTTCATTATGGTGAGTATCATCTCGAGTGTGATCAAATTTTCTTTTGCGCAAACTTTTGTTTCCCACGACTTTTATAGTTATCTATAAAATATATGTTCAACAAAGACTTCACCTTGAAAAATTGCTCAACATTTATCTTTCAACATATAAATTGATATTCCAATAAAAACTTGAACAGACATCAATTACCTTATTCAACAAAAATCTAAACAATGATTCAAAACTTTGTTTAGGTGCTCTAGAAAACCATCATGTATCGATATCGATCCTTCGATTAAGCCTATGGAACAGAGGGAAGAAATAAAGAAAGAAAAGAATACAACTGCAATTAATAATAGAAATGCTTTGAAATCCCTATCCCTGACCTCATATATGTCCATCTACCTGATGAATTGTGTTAAATGTGTTCGGCCGAAAGCGTATTTATACGATTTGATGCGAAATGAAATGATACGACGTGTCTTTTCATTTTTTCCGACAGACAGAATTCCCTCAATAATGTTTCGGCTGAAAAAAGGTTTTTTTGGCCAAAAAATCTTTGAAACCATTTATTTTTTATGGTTTCCGTTAGAATTTCGGTTTTCTACCAAAAGATATATTTTTCGGTTGAAAGATTATTTCGGTCGAAAACTAAAAATTAGGAGTGTATTTAGAAACCAGAGAATTCCCCCAAGCTTACCTGAACTTTGGAGGTTGTAGACTCCTGCAAATACTCAGAATTTGGTTTCGAAAATGACACCAGCATTTGCAAAATTGAATCTACTTTCAATTCCTATAATTTATTTTCATTTTCATTATTTTTGTCAATTTTATTTAGTTTTTTTTAAAAATTACTGCATAATATTTTCAGCAGACATTATGATTTGGTGAAACGAAATATTTGTAATACACAGTGAAAAACTAAAAAACAATTATATTCATAATCCTTAAATTGTTCTTTTCAAAAGGATATATTTAGATTTTACTTTTAAGTAAAAATTAAGATAGATACAAGGTTGGGGAAAACATATGTCAAATCTGCAACGTTTTCAGCTTCGTCAGCTTAAAAAAAATCTCGAAATTATAATATTCATCTGTTAGATTGAAAATTATAGTCATAATAAAATAGAGACTTTGTAGATTGTTGCAATATATTTCGTTTCTTAAAAACATAAGTTTAGTAATAGATACATTGTTGGATGAAAAAATAACTCATTATCATTCCTTTCATGTTTAAGGAACATACTCTTAAACAATTGTCAAATTGACATATCAAATCTTAATAAAAAAGAAATGAAAAATAGTCATTGGAAAGCTAACAAAATTCTTCACAGGTTTTGTTTTTACTGTAAAGTGAAAATCTAAATAAAAAAAATACTTTTTGTATGCCAGAAGTTGAAGAACTTGTGAAAATACAGTTTATTTTCTTAGAAAACAAGCAAAAGTGTTACCCATCTTCATAATTTTACCCCAGAGTTATAAAATACAAACTATGTCGAGCTTTGGCTCCAGCAACTTCTGCAGACTTACAAAAACACAGAGTTTGTTTTCTCATACTTCTCCGACTACTTTAACAGCTACTGCTACTTCTAACTATCAACTAACACTCTATCTCTGTGTCTATGTATCGACTACCTACAAACTCAGACATATAAAGATGAGGGCAAAGACTTCTTGTAGAAGCGAACCAAATTAACATTTAAGACGACAATAAATTCAACTGACTTTATCTGCATAAGAAAGCTCAAGAAAGATTAAAAAAACGATTCATTTAATAATGATCATGCGTACCTTCGCAGAATGTAAGAACACAACTACTTGCCGTGACATACAAAATTTACGTAAACGTAAACTTCATGACTTATAATTAATATTTCCAACAAGATTACCCTGCATGAGGTGTTGTGTTGTGTATGGCCTGAAAGTTTCATTAGGTTGATTGTGAGGGTATTGAATCAGACAGAGTTTTACTTGAAGTATATTTAAGAATTGAGACTACAAGTTTTCATAGTTCGACATAATGTATAAAGTATTTTTGTATAAGCATTGTGTATATGGTTTTTAAAACATCTAAAAAAGGATAACATTTCTAGTGGATAAGATTGAAACTATATTAACTAGGTTAAAACCATAATACATAGATTTTCCATAAGGTGTTGTAAAAATTACCTGAGAATCATACTTAGTCTAGGTCATACCAACCTTTAGTATGGTTGGATTGTTAGGTGTTTTCCTTGATAAGAAAAATTTCAAACCTGAATCACCATGCAAAACAAAACTTATAAAAAAGAATTATGTTAACAAAAATAATTGAGATGATAACTTAATTTTAGATGAGGGTTGAAAATGTATTTGATTGGTTTACCATATCTTAATTAATTAATTGAGACCATTACATAATAGCAATTAGAATAGTGATTTGTTAATATATCTCTCATTATACCAATTCACAGTGAATAGATTTTTTAGGATTTGTTTATGATGTGATTCCTATTCTATTTTTCAAATCGATTTAAAAAAGTAAAAACCATTTTAACTTTTTTAATAATTTTTTTATCATATTATATAATAATGACACCTAAAGGCGTAAACCTATTGACCATAGGCACATTTAATAGGTTTTTAGTGCTTAATCAGTTTTGTATGGACAAGATTAAATATTGATGGAATATTCTTAGTAGTCCCAATAAATCAATGGTTGTGATTTC
>JZKD02S1587758.1:0-10230 GCA_000966675.3 Picea glauca
AATTAAATCTAATCAAAACCAATCCAAAAATTAATAATCAAAACTTATATACAACAAATGCATGACAGAGCAGGTCAACAATGTATACAGAATTTATGATCATGCCATATAAATGGGTGAAAGTTATACCAGCAAGATTGCTGAGGCTATGCCAATTTGGAATTGACGATTGTCGTGGCTGACTCGACATTCTTGAATAGAATTGAACCAGTTGTTCGTTGCTTCTTATCAGAGGGTTCCACCTTCGCGTTATGACCAGTGAGCTTTGCCACTTGGTTTTCCAAATCATGGATTCTAGATTGCAACATTGGCACATCCAAGTAGTACCTCTCCAACCACAATCCACATTGATCGCAAGGTGGGAAAACAGGTTGAACAGAAGGGGGCTTCGATGATTCACCGAGGGTTCCTTGAGGTAGTTCAATACCAGGAAAATCAGGATCATCCCGCAGACAGGGTGACAAATTCTTGACAAAGTCGTGAGGAGGTTTTTCACACAAGCCTTCCGAGTAAGGATACTCATCGGCGAGAAAACGTTCAATTTCTGAATCAGAGTCTTCGCTGACCATGATAGGTTCTGATTTGGCAAGGGGTTTAGGCTTATTTCTCACCATGCAAGATATTAACCTAGAATTTTTCTTGACTTTAGAATTAGCACCAGTCTTAGCTTTAGGATTTTTGATTGTGGGCTTATCAATTTCAACCTGTTTAGTCACAGCCATAGGCAAATTCGTAGGTGGTTCAGGTAGAGGTTTGGGTAGCAAAACGCTATAAGGCACAGGGGGAATAGGCTATGTTTCGGTTACCATAGGTTTATCCACCTGCGGAGGGTTCGATTCTTCAAAGCCATTACGACTGAGAAAATCAGCCCAACAATCATGACGTAACCCTAACTCGTAAACCATAATCATTTTAATCAACCCCAAATGGAAGAGGTTGGTATCGGCCTGGCTACGCTTGTACCTTTTAGCCATCTTGAACAAACTTCTATGCAGGTAGTGGGGCATACTAAGTTCGAAACCCATAAAAACCATCAATAGACGAAGGTGAAACAAGAAAATGAACCCGTACCTGCCCTCACAAGTAATGAATTGCTTGATTATCATTAGGAGATCATACCAGCGTGGTTTCAACATTTTTGCAGGCAAGCCTTTGTCACAGTAGTTCACCATTCGATACTGGAATAACAATGTCCACGGGACATCATCTACCTTGCAACTTTTGGACCACTTCTGTCCAGTAACAGGTAAGCTGGTTGCCGAGCTAAGGAACTGTTCATCAATTTCAAGTTGGACATCTCCAATTTTGGCTCGGCAGCCATCGAATGATAACGCAAATTGTCGAGCCACGATAGGATTGTAACCATCGAACTTCTTTATAAACGGAAGCCACCCAAAATTTTCTAGGTCGCTATAAGCATCATCAAACATCAGCAATGCTTGGCACCCGTTGGGCTCGGCTCTTATGACAGGAGCCATGGATTATGTTCATGATAGGGTTTGTTTTAAACCATACAACACGCAGGAGTAAAAATGATAGGTCTTAACAGCTGCAGGCGCTCAAAGGGGTATGAATCAATGTAATACGTTCGAAGGTGGTGGGATTACCACCGCCATGCAGTGCCTTAATGGCTAGGTATAGTGCTTTCCCATCAGTCATCATAACGTTTGAAACATATTAATTGGCCAACCCACATCGGTGTATAAGCACATCAACGTGCCATCGGTCAAACATAAAACAAATACCATATGTTAAATTTATGCGCCAAGTGTATAGTTCGATCCAACATGACACTCAAAGGTTTTACCAACGCGACAAGTGTAAAACATTGCAACTCCAATATGAAACCAAATTGATATATGACCCATGCGTTTTTTAGCATAATCAAAGTGTAAAAACATTGCAACCAATGACCATATGAAAACGATAAGTTAAGAGCTCAAAACAATGAGAATCATATCATATATATATAACCAAAATCAATCATGACCCTTATGAAATCAAACATAACTCATAACTTAACATTTTTAATATTTTACCAAAGAAATCAAGTTGCACAATCAAAGTGAATGGATATAGTTTGAAAGTCATTCGTAGTCATACAATAAACCAATGGTAAAGTGTCGTTCAAAAAATCAATAAAAGACTACGACAGTCCAAACAACAATGGAAGAGTTTTCACACTTTCAGTTGTGAAAACTAAATCGAAATCAAATTGCAATTGTCGCAAGAAATGAAACAAATGTCTAGTTGAAAAATGCGACGATGATTTGTCGTTTAGAAGACAATAGGTGTAGGCAGCTTTTTAGGGTGATAAAAAAAATGAATTGGCTGCCAACAGGATTTTGATGAGTGACCAAGGTACTCACTTCATTAACAACACTATTAAGGCGATGACTGAGGAGTTTGAAGTTTATCATCAAAAGAGTACACCATATCATCCCCAAGAAAATGGAACAGTGGAAGCCTTTAATAAGATCCTCAAAAATGCACTGACAGAGATCTGCAATGTTAATAGGGACGATTGGGACTTGAATATACTAGCATTATTGTGGGCATACAAGACCACATGCAAAAAATTGACAGGGTAGACACCATTCAGATTGGTGTATTGAGAAGAAGAAGTGGTTCCATTAGAATTTTTTGGTACCAAGTCTGTGCGTAGCAGCAATTACCAACATGACAGAGCGAGGCGCAGTACAAGAAAGGGTAAGTTAGTTGATGATCATGGAGGAATATAGGATTCTAGAAGGGTTTCACCAAGAAGTACAGAAAGCAAGGGAAAAATTTTGGCATGATAGACACATCAAGAAGAAAAATTTCAAGGAGGGAGACCTAGTCTTGGTATATGACAGTAAATCTCTTCAACACCTAGGAAAACTATGAATGCATTTGTTAGGACCATACAAAGTAAATAATGTCATAGACGGGGGTGTTGTACAGTTGAAGGATTTAGGAGGAACAGAACTCAGAGGGATGATCAATGGGAGTCGACTTAAGTTGTATAGGGACATTCGACCTCCTATCACTTGAAAAAAAAAACGCAGCAACAGAGGGGTTACCACACTGGATATCAAAAGATAGCAACAAAGGGGTAGCACGTTGTTGGGGCTCAGAAATGTCTTATTTTCATCCACCTTTCACTTCATCATTCTCCACATTTCATCGCCCCATTAAACTTTCATGATATCATTTCCATAAATATACTTGGGTTTCACCTTCTTATTCTCCACTTTATTCATTTTAGTATTAAGAGGAAATTTGTGATTAAATGTTAGAAAATCGACATGTTTTCATATATATCTCAAAAATGTGTGAGCTTTGTAATGTGTAGGAATATGTGAAGGATTAATTCAAAAGGACTTCTTGAATACTTCCTCCGCCATTTCAAGATTTGAGGAGATAATTCAAGCCCATTCCAAAAAGAAGATCATGGAGATTTGGTTGGAATATCTTATCCAAGATATATGAGAGATATATGTGAGGATTTGAAGGGATTTGAAGGGATTATATTTTGTAATAATTGGAAATAGGTTGAGAGAAAAGTGGACCTGTAATTATGAGATGGTTATCTTATCTTCAAGGCTCTCATGTATAAAAGACGGGACTCTCTCTTCATGAGAATTCAATTAGAATATTCAAGTAGAGTAGTAATCAAGTAGAGAATGAGAGTAGTCATTAATGTTAGTCCTTAGGATTTGAAAGAGAAAGGGATCCTTAGCTTTGATTCATGGATTTGGTTTTCATGCTTTCATTATTTTGTTATGAAGATTGATTTGATTATTATAATGTAAGATTGTTTCATTGGCGTGAGCTCACATATGTTGTTGTGTCATTCAACTCTTCACATGTTGTATTTGTTTTTCCTTCATGTAGTTCTCCATTTCTAGATTAATTCCATTTACGCAATTTCTCGTTCTTAGAGTAATTTCATTTACACAACTAGATTAATTCAATTCCAAGTCATGTGTTTCACTTTTCTGCATTAGATTAATGATTCAATTTCAGTCGTGTGTTAGATTAATGATTCGACTTCAGTTGTAGCTTAAACATTAGATTAGATTAGTCCCACTTCAATCTTTCATATACTTTGCGTGTGCTTCGTTAGTTTACGAACCCCAGGTTGAAAAATTATATAGTTGGGCAAGTACTACAACTCAATTAATACAACATTAGTTTGGCCTAATATAACAATAGTCATTCCCTTGTCACGGTTGTTTTTCCTTTTGTAAGTGGTGTTGTTCATTTGAACGGAACAATTTTCATTCCTTTTGTTACGATTGTTGTCCCTTTGCAGGAGTTGTGTCTCTGGAGGACGGGTATTGAAAACAGAAGGTAAGAACCTACTTAGGAAACAAGTAAAACACATGTGCCAGCGCCTGCCTTCGGATGATGCATAGAGGTTATATTTTAGGACATATTTACAGCCCAACATTTTGGCATCGTTGTCGGGGAATCACGATGGATTGAGGTATTAGTTTCTTTTTCATCTTAATTCATGCAAGTGTGATCTAGACGTATTGGTAAGGGGTCATAGAAGCTCATGAGAGGAGACTCCTCATGTTCTCCCTATCAACTAGGTAAAATTAGTTTCAATTCCTGCAAATTTCAATTTATGCAAGAGTGTTTAATTTTTGCAAGTGTTATCTAGACATGTTGGTAAGGGAACATAGAAGCTCGTGAGAGGAGACTCCTCATGTTCTCCCTACCAACTAGGTAGAAGTAATTTCAATTTCTACAAATTTCAATTTATGCAAGATTAGTTTCAATTTCTGCAAGTGTGATCTACATGTGGTAGTTCTAAGGGTCATAGAAGCTCGTGAGAGGAGATTCCTCACTGTCCCTACCAACTATCAAGAGTGTTTAATTTCCGCAACTGTGAAGAGTAATTTTTTTATGTTTTAGTAAGACTGTTTTTTTTAAGTTTTTCATTTTGATTTGGGTGTTGTAAGAATCCTTCTCTAACATGGTTTAACAATGAATGTCAGCTTGGAACTACTCACTCAGATCCTGGCAGATGTCGGGATTTCCTCTTCCCAGGAAGAGGAGATCTTAACAAGGATCAAAGATTCAAATACTCCTCCAGAAACAATTGAAGATCCAACACCTGAAGACTCTTATGCATCCGATGATGGACAATTGATCGAAAAGGGGATCGAGGAAAATGAAGAGGAGTTACAACATGATCTGAGCGAGGAACAACGCACCTATGAAAGCCTTATTGAACGATGGTTTCAAGCAATTACTAGGTTAGATACTTTTAGTTTTTCTTTTTATTGTTTTAATTCACAGTTTCAACAACTAATTTCATGTGTTCATATATATTTTATTTTCATTTGTGAAATTGAAGGACAACATATTCTTACTACTGTTACGTGAATGGCTCCACTGGAAGTTTACCTACACGTAACTAATTGTTAAATCTAATTAGCATAGAGTAGGTAGGATTTTGTTTTCAAGTTTTTTATTTGTTTTGAATAAGTATGCTCTCCTTCGCGCTTCGTGCGATTGTGAGGATCAAAAAATAGGATGACTATGAAGTTTCAGGAATGATAAATTGTTGACAATGAAAAAATGTGAATTCAGTTGTTCGTCCTCAATTTCAAATTATGTATCTCCATTTGCTAAACAAATTTCTTTCTTTAATTGTTTAAATTTCTCTTTTCAATCTAGGAATAATACAAAATTAAAATTAAAATTAAAAAAATGTTTCTTTGTCTTAAACTAGTTTTCTAATTTTTTTTTAGAATGCAAATAAAAACAAAATCTTTAAAAAAATAAAAATAAATAAATAAAAACAAAAAATAAAATAATAATAATAACAATAATGCAGAAATTGAATTGAAGATATCTCACAAACTAGGATCTGGGTTCTTATGATTTTTTGACAAGAAGTGCACTATGTTATGATAAAAAAACCCAGTAAATTGCAGGCCAACTTAATACACGGTTTTCGAGAAAATCAATATAGTCACCTTCAGCCATTTCTCTTATATCCCGAGATATGTGCATTGAATGGCTTTGATTTTTGGCATGCAGAAGTATTGGGACCATAGGAACCTTCCCACAAAATTTCATCCAAACCTAGTACACGATTTTCGAGAAAATCAACATCATCACTTCCAGCCATTTCTCTTATATCTCGAGATCCATGCATCAGATGAATCTAATTTTTGGCATGCAGAAGTATTGGGACCATAGGAACCTAGCCACAAAATTCTAGCCGAATCCAATTTACAGCTTGTGAGAAAATTGTCTCTCAAGATTGTTGTTACACCCCTGTTGCAACCTGCAACAAAAACAGTAACAATAATAAAAAAAATTGAATGCAATTCATATCACAGTAATAAGAGTTGGGCATAATAGATCCGATTTTATGGGCGGAGGTTATGGGGTCAAACCCCATCCACGCCACTCTTTATGTCGTGTTTTCAGCGATTTAATGATTTGGCAATGATCTGTTAGTTATGCATTCTGTTGAAACTCGGGTATTGTTGGAGTCACCCCTGGTTTCAGCATCCTTGAGAATGAAAAGCATACACCTATAATGTTGATTGCATGCGAGAAGAACGATTTTAATTTTGGGTGTTTTGTTTCCCATTTTTTCGTTACTATGATTTCTATTTTTCTTTTTTCATTTTTCCTTTGATATGTAAAACAAAAATAAAATAAAAATTATGAAACCATAAAAAAAAGATTTCATTTTTTTTATTAAGAAAAACAACAAAAACTAATAAATAAAACCATACAAAGAAATTATTATGAAAATGAAAAATGTATGGATAAAGAAGTTCTTGTTATTTGTTCTAGTTTTACTCAGTGTTGTATTTGGTCGAACAGGTAATGGTATATACTCGGATCGTGATGATAAAAGTGTTCCATAAACTCTTTAAGTGAAAGCGTGCACAAAAGAGCACATTTGGATCCTTGTACAATTGCATACAAGCGATACTACCAATACAAAAATTTGAAAACAAATCGAATATTCTAAAAATAAAAATTTGCAAATGGATTTTCGCATTTCCTGAAAACATCATTGGAATCATGATTTTATCTTTTTATGCTAAAATTATTGTGAGGTCACTTCACCAAGTATTCACGAAGAGGATTGTCAAAAATACGTTATGACCAACTGGTAAAAAAACTTTTTTTTTTCATTTGGTTGATAGCATTAGTACTAATTTCTACATGTTATGTTTTTGATAATCTCACACTATTTGTTGTAGATTAGTGCTAACATTTTAAGGTTCAAAGACGATCAAATTTCTTGCAGAAGTGACTTTCAATAATCATAGAAACTTTTCTGGAAAAAAAAAGAGCATGCTTTGTTGATTGCTTGAAGGAGTTGTTACTCATTGTAAACATCATGACGTTTGTTGTTACACAGAAACCTTTTCTTAAACCCATTTGCTTCATGAATGTTTAACCACATTTTTCCTTCAAAGAAGATTGATTATCTCTGTGTTGAAGACCATATTCCATTTCCTTATCCTTCATGGCTTCACACGCACCTACTTTTCTGAGTCGCATACATCTCTTTATCTTTTCCAGTTCAGTTTTCCTTGTCAATAAAACTATCTAGATCCCTTTCCTTGCCTACATTGCCTAGCCCTAAACATCGCTGCTACTGAGATATTTTCATTTATAGTCCTACCAATCTTTTTACAAACTCGCGTTGGTTGATGTGGGATTCCTTAAGGCCCACCTTTCAACAAGTCTTTCCCCATCGACCTCAACACCTTATCTGGGATATCGACTAGAGTCCATTTTGAGTACCTAGAGGCTTGCATGCCTTAATGGCAAGTTCTCTCGCTGAAAATCATGGGAATACATCAATGTCCCTTGATCGTCAAATCTTGCAAGTGGCTCGACATCAACTCATTCATTCACACTTCGCAAGATGTACTCGAGTACCTTGGAACTCATTGAAATCAATGATGATTTGCCTCGCATTAGCTAACGACATTCATCATTGGTTGGTAATCCAATGAATTATTTTCATGCTCGACATCAACACATTCATTCGCATGATTAGAATTGTACCATTGGGTTTAGCGGTGGGAGAATACTATACACTTTTCATGACTCTATCAGTAGTTACAACAGCATGACTCCATCCATATGAGAGTACCACAGTTCCACTTTCATATTTTCTCTTTTCTTTGATTCATTCAGCAGCAGTTCAAATTCCTCCACTTCATATTCTCTGATCCAGTAGATAGTAGTCGTCGCTACAGCAGTAGTCACTTTTCACATGATCCTGCAACAATGACATCTTCCATTCTCTAGCAGCCACATCAGCCATATTCCTATTGCATAGTTCATCAACATTTTGGGTAAGTGGAGGTATGTTATTTTCAAAACTTTAATCATGTAATTCCTCAATGATGCAGGAGCATCGTAAGCAGCCATCCAAGAAAGCAATGTAAAAGCGGGAGACAGTTGGACACGTAGATGGGGAAAAGTGCAAGATACCAGATATATAAAATATGCAGAACAGAAATAAAATGCTAGTAATGGCAGAATAACAGTAAAATATCCAACATAATCTTCACAATAACACAGTAATGATATAAGAATAGAAATAGAAATAGCACTTTGATTCAGAAAGCAATGTTCACAGGGCTCTTCGAGGGGGCAAACTCCAATCGAGCAGTGCTCTGTTACAATAATCTTCAAGCTAGGGTTTTCATACCCTCGACCCTTATTTATACTAAATATGTCTATTAAGATAAACATCTAGAGGAAGATCCTTCTAGAAGCGGAATCTTCTATTAGGTCTTCTTACATCCGCCTTATTCTATTTTATTGAAAGGCCTTATTAATATTGACCTTTATTACATCTGAATACNCGCTCTATTACAATAATATCCAAGCTAGGGTTTTTCATACCCTCGACCCCTATTTATACTATTAAGAGAAACATCTAGAGGAAGATCCTTCTAGAAGCGGAAGCTTCTATTAGGTATTCTTACATCCGCCTTATCCTATTCTATTGAAAGGTCTTATTAATATTGACCTTTATTACATCTGAATACATTGATCTACCTATGTGCGGGTTAGGACCTTAACAGATTTGGTCCTTATACAATTACCGACATGATTAATCCTCAATGGGGATTAATCCAATCACAATAATAATAATAATGACATGATTAATCCACAATGGGGATTTAATCCAATAACAAAATAGTAATAAGAATGCTCTTTGCAGTTACATTATTTCAACACTCCCCCTTAACAAGAAGGGTATTCTTCATAAGCATTAGGTGAGAGAGTTCTGCATCATCAGTGGCATCTGGAGGACAGTATCGTCAATATCATCTTGAACCATTGTCTAGCACATTTACGAGTCATCGAAAGTTTTCTTCATCAGCAGCATCATCATTCTCGAAGGAATGTTATCATCATCTGCATCAAACATGTATCAGTGAAAATGATACCTCATTACAGCACTACGCTGTCACATCACAGTACTACACTAGCTCAATGTCACAGTGGTTAAGCTGGTAGCTCAGTGTCAGTCACATCTTGTTTTACGTCTAACAACTAGGTCAGAAGCAAGTAATATCATCANAAGAGTCACCATCTGGCAGGGCCGACTTCTCACTTTGGGTGGGTAAACCCACCTTTAATTAATTATGGGTCTTCCATTATAACTGTTGGGCCCGACTTCTTATTCAACACTTTGTAATTGTCCGATGACCAATCCGCAAAAGGGGATTTGGTCCTTATACAATTATCGACATGATTAATCCTCAATGGGGATTAATCCAATACCAATAATAATAATAACAACATGATTAATCCTCAATGGGGATTTAATCGAATAACAAAATAATAATAAGAATGCTCTTCGCAGTTACATTATTTCAACACTCCCCCTTAACGAGAAGAGTATTCTTCATCAACATCAGGCGAGAGAGGTCTGCATCATCAATGGAATCTTGGACGACAGTATCGTCAATATCATCTTGAACCATTGTCTAGCACATTTAAGAGTCATCGAAAGTTTTCTTCATCAGCAACCTTATCATTCTCGAAGGAATGCTATCATCATTTGCATCAAACATGTATCAGTAAAAATGATACCTCATTACAGCACTAGGCTGTCACATCACAGTACTACACTAGCTCAATGTTACAGCGGTTAAGCTAGTAGCTCAGTGTCAGTCACATCTTGCTTTACGTCTAACAACTAGGTCAGAAGCAAGTAATATCATCATCTCG
>JZKD02S1587769.1:0-10230 GCA_000966675.3 Picea glauca
TTTATGGATAGAGTGATCAATTGTTAGACAACTTTTGATGGTTATATTGGTGTATGTATTTGGTATATGGTTGAGGTACATGTTGGGTACATAGTTGAGACAAGTAGTTGATGAGTTGGCACATACATGAGGTGTATAGTTGATGAGTTGGCACATACATGAGGTGTATAGTTGATGAGTTGGCACATACATAAGGTGTATAGTTGATGACGTTGGTACATCTTGATGAGTCAAGGTTAATGCATGGTTGATGCATGGTACATGTTGGTTCAGGTTATTGGTACAGGTTTTTTGGTGCAGGTTGATTGGTACAAGTTATTGGTACAAGTTGACAGTGGTCGTGGTTGATTCAGTGACAATGATAGGTTGGCAATGGTCTTGTTTGATTCAGTGACAGTGATAGGTTGTCTACATTTGGCATTTATATTTTAGGGCAGTTGGACGGGGCAAGGATAGGTGGTTGTAGCCACATTCCGGTTGTATCTAGAAAACATAGGGCGTTGTAGCCTCCTTCTGGTTATAGCCAAAGATTTGGGGAGTTGGAGCTTCCCTCAGGTTGTATCCTGATAAATTATGGGGTTGGAGCCTCCTTCTAGTTGCAGTTGGAAAACAAAGAAAGTTGGTGCTTCCAATGAATGTAATTCATAAAGACATATAAGAAAAATCAATATGTTGTTTTATCCCGCTTTCAGTTTCCACGTAAAACATTGGTGTACTGTGTATGTGTGTGATTTCTCAATTGTTCATTATTTATTTACTCTGCAACTATTGTATGATAATGCTACATTGATATAACACTCACATTTTATGGTGAAAAATGATTAAATTTCTCTATTACTGATTCACCCCCCCTCTAAGTAATCCAACACATTCGATCGACTCACTCATACCACCAATATTTATGATGGAAGAGCATGAAATACTAGAACGTTTGGATGCATTGAACCTGATGCTCTCAACACCAGTTATAAATATGGAACAAGCATACGAATTTTCCTCATTATTATTTTTTCCTCCGCAGCTAAGTATAGAGCATAGTGCATATTCGATCGAACCTGCAAATTCACCAACCTTTCCTGAAACCAGTAATTAGGATCCACAAATGATGAGGATGAGATGTCAAGTCAACATCTCAACAAAAGGTTCAGGACCAAGGAATTTTTTTGATAGAGTGAGTACGATGCCATTGCAATTTCGGATGCGTAACATTCGGATATCGAAGATGGAGGAAGTACATTGGAGCAAGCACTAGATAAACTTCATAGAATGGTAAATGCATGAATGAATATGGAAAGAAGAAACCAAATTCCTAGAAAAAATAGGAATTCGACATATCGTTGGTGCCCCGTAAGTAGCTGTCATGGGTCGATGGAAAGAAGAATCAACCAAATTCATTATTAGATGGTATCATCAAGGATACCTCCGGTTGGATCGACCAATAGAAATAATCAAAAGACTCCTCCACCAAATATTGGGCATCCTAAGGATAAGGGCCAAGGTACCCAAGTTGTCCAACACTAAAGACTGGATGCAATTTTTGACGGGGTCGAAGACGACCAAAAAATATCAGGGGTTGTTGATCAAAAAAATTACCTACCTAAGAGCCCTCAAGAATTCCATAATAATTTATTTTTTCTTCACAACAGCAGGTCAGACATTCGACGTAAAGATGACAATGGTCGAGGCAATAGTTCAAGTCTATTAGAATGCATAAAGGTTCAATTGGGCAGAACACTTGGCTGACATAATCATAACTAATTGTAAGAAATTTCAAGATGGATGAAAGGCCATCAAATTTCCTTCATTATTAATCTGGATAGAAATGGAAAAATATGGGCCTTTTGGTGAAGAAACATTTACATGTAAGAAAACCATGACAATGGAGAAGCACATAGTCTTGTCTTCTAATAAAACATGTACATCAAACTCACTTCCACCACACGAGATATTTCAACTGTGGATCGTAGGATTGAAAGATAGTACCCACATATTGTGATTCAAACAAGTACTTCGTCGAGAACTTCCAAAACCCTTTCATATTCAACTTGAACTATATTGCACGAAACTGTGGTGTGGAGTCACGTCAGCACCAGAGCCAAAATAAATGCACTACCAACCGACAATGGAAGAAATCTTTAGAGAGATGTAAAGACAAATCAACTAGAATTTAAAAATTATTCATGAGGCACAACAAACATGGGTACCTATAATATTTCCATTGATCAACAAGGAACAAGAAGAAGAAAAAGAAGTATATATTTACATATCTCCTTTTGTTGAAGACTTACAAGCTCTGACATTTGTACATGCAAATCCTTCCCCGGGAAAAATAAAGCAATCGACCAAAATTATCAAGGGGAAGAAGGTTTCCGAGGAAGAAGCACTCGATATCGACACATAGGATATTTGGAGAGAAACATTCCATTTGGAGGCAGACATCGACTTCAACGACCCATTATCCAAGAGAAAATGACAAGTATTACCACCAAGATCGCTGAGAAGATGAAGAAAACTCAAAAAGACACTATTGTCATGAAGAATATATATAGTTCCTCGGTTGGACCATAAATTAGGGAGGATTGATAGAAATCTAAGGAACAAAAGCAGCAGGTTAAGAACATCAAAAGCACACTTAGGAAAATTTAAACAAGAGGGGAAAAAAGATAGAAAAATTTAGAGAGAAAAATACTTATGTTATCCCGATAAAGGTCACAGTAAACAAGATAAAATGGGAAACAAGGCCAAGAGTAACACCAAGTAATAAAAGGAAACTCAATGAAACAATTGACTTGACCAAGGAATCACCTCCAATAGAGCCAGTACCATTCATCGAAGAACTTCCAACAAATAAAAATAAGAGGCAACTCATAATCAATGAATCATATGAAGCAATAGAGTCATATCAGCCAGTCGAGACAAATTATGTCAAGATAGAAACTCTCGACATGGAGAAACAAGAGTCGGTCAAGGAAATTGACACTGATTCGATACATCAATAGTCAACTAGAAAACCAACATCACCACAACATCCAGGTGAATCAATACAAGTCAGAGAGTTGACCATCCTGACACAAAAATAGGCAGTCCATTCATTTGAGGCATTGGATGAGAAAAAAGAATTCTTGCGAACAACTAAGACACATCAAGCCGAGGTCAACTAGAGTACTAAGGAAGCAAATCCAGAAAGAGACATCCCAAACATACAAAAAGAGAACTTTGAAAATATGCAGACTGGGAGGACTTTTCCTGAGGTAAACCATATTGATGTTGAGCATATTAACACAAAAGGGCCATATCTATAGGACAAAGAGGATATGAAGGTGAAAAAAACCGAACATGAGGAGGAAGAAAAAGATGAAACAATCTAAAAGAGAATCGCGACGACACAACAGACGATAACAAAAGATGGTCAACCATACAAATCTACAGATAAAAGAAATAAAAGGAAGGAACCCATGATTACCATCAGAACGACTAGAACAACTACTCCATCAAGTTCGTTGGTCGAGGCCTCATTCGACCTAACCACTATTTCTAAGAAACACTTACTCGACTTACATGGAGCTATTTCAAAAGAATCAACAAGGAGATGGATGAAGGTTCTCAAATAAGGAAGTCGGGTCAAGAGAATAAACAAGAGAAAAATAATATCTTGGAGGGTTGTAGAGAAGCATTTAGATTGGATGAGGGGATATATCAGATACCAGAAGCATAGAACCCCTTAGAAGGCTTGAAAGAGATAATCAACATAATGATCAAAACTAGTATGGACTACCAATAGGTAGTGGCTTTGAAAAAAGAAAAATAAGAATTTGAACAACAACATGACTTATCCATCAAAGGAATTCAAATAGATTAGGAGAAGACGGGTGCACCTTAGAAAAAGAATGGAATAATCTGAAAGGATTCAAGTAGAACATAGATAAATTAACCAAACAAGCTAACACACTGAATTATGTGGTAAGTGAATGGTCGACTCATTTTGCACATGCATTTAGTAAATCTCGGATACAAAAGGCTACAATCGACAATATAGAAAGGGAAGGAAAATTAACTACTAATAAAAAAATAAAAGAATCCCTCACCACATAGTTGTAAAAATAAAAAGCAACGGAGCAACAAATGTCATAGAAAGATAAGGAATGGAAGAAGGATGGACACATAATACAACTAGAAATCGACCAAGCAACGAGCCACCTCAACCAACTCATATATAAAATGTAGGCCGCAAAACATAAATTTCACCAAGAGTCAAGTACATCTCATACATCAAGTATAATAGAGAAAGTCAAGTTGATTTCCCAGTCAAAAATATTAAATATGGAAGCAAAGTAGGTGATCGAGACATGGTGTAACTTCATTCAAAAAACATAGCAGTTAGCCGTTACTATTATTCAGACTACCATCAAAGACAACACAAAAAGAGAAAAGAATAAACAAGTTGATGAAACCACTGAGGGAAATCTAGGCATAGTAGAACAGTCAGAAATAGTACTTTAAGTCGACCGACCTTATAAATATTTTGTCTCCTCTTATTACATGTATCTCTTTCTCTCTTCATATTCTACTTCTCAATATTGTAATTTTTTAATCAAAGTATGAAAAAATTTTTTGTATAACCCCCACTTGCTCGAGATGAGCAAGGAATAGGTGGGGGGAGATGTTGTAGGGGCTAGTTGACTCTGTTGACTAGACCCGATGGTCTACTACACTTGATGATTGACTAAGAACTAGTTAGTCAACCTGTGTAGTGAGAAGTATAGGTCGGTTGGATTATCTATTAACCGACTGACCCAAATAGTTAAGTAGTTACAGCTGCCTAAAATAGGTATACATAAACAAGAACATGAAGGCTCAAATAGCTTCATGTGAGAGGTTATATGTAATTGTGTTGTATTTTTTTATCATATAATAAAAGGACTATTATTTGGGCTATCTTTACTTGTGTATGTATTTATCTATGTCTATGTGTATGCATGTATCTCTATGATGTCTATGTAAGGATATATCTATAAATCTCCCTACTTTTCCCTAGATTACAACAGGACCCGAAAAAATTAAAGCTATGATGGAATGGCCAATCCCAAAAACCTTGAAGAAACTTAGAGGATTCTTAGGATTGACAGGATATTACTATAAGTTTCTCAAGAATTATTATCAAATAGCAGCAGCTCTAACAACCTTATCAAAGAAGGAAGAATTTATTGGACTCAAGAAGAAACCAAAGCTTTTGAAAATATTGAGGACATGTGTACGATTCATTTCCTGGACACACCTAACTTCACAAATGTAATATACGAGATATAAAATGTATGCAAAACATAAATAAAATGCTAGTATTGGTAGAATAACAACAATATAACCAGAACATTCACCACAATAACACTGAAATGATATAACAATAACAATAGAAATAACACTTTGAATATGAAAGAAATGTTCATGGGCCTCTTCGAGGGGGCAACCTCTAGTTGAGAAGATCTCTATTACAATAATCTCCCAGCTAGGGTTCTCATACCCTCGACTCCTATTTATACTAAAAAGAAGAATCTAGAGGAAGATCCTTCCAGAAGCAAAAGCTTCTATTAGGTCTTCTTACATCCGCCTTATTCTATTTTATTGAAAGGCCTTATTAATATTGACCTTTATTACATCCAAATATATTGTTCTACCTATGTGTGGGTTAGGACCCTAACATGTCCGCCCCCTTAAAAACAACCTTGTCTTCAAGGCTTGAGATGAGGAAATTATTGGAGAATGGTAGATGGTTCCCAAGTGGCGTCTCCAGGAGTTGTATCTTTCCACTGGACTAGCACTTATTTGATGGTTCCCCGATGTAGGTGACGCAAACATTGGTCCAAAACTGCTTCTAGTTGTAGCCAAATCGATCCTTGTTCAGCTAACTCTAGAAGGTTGGCTTGAATTTGGCACTTAGCTCCAATCACCTTCTTTAAGCATGAAACATGAAAAACAGGATGTAGCTTTGAATGGATGGGCAAAGCTAACTGATAGGTGACTTGTCCCACATGCTTGAGCATGATATAAGGACCATAAAATTTGGGTGCTATCTTTTGACAATGCTTGGCCTTGAGGGAAGTTTTCTTGTAAGGTTGCAGTTGAAGAAACACCTGATCCCCTTCTGTAAATTGACATGTAGAGCGACCTTGATCTACTTGTTGCTTCATGAAATTCTGTGCCATGACCAAATTATCTTTGAGGGTATGGAGAATGGCCTCTCGAGCTATAAGTGTTAGGTCAATCGCCTAGACCTTTGAGGCACCCGGAAAGTATGAGAGAACTGAAGGTGGCTTTTGTCCATATACCGCTTCAAAAAGAGTCATGCGTGTAGCTGTATGGTATGAAGTATTGTACCACCATTCATCTAGGGGTAACCATTGAGCCCACTGAATTTGCTTTTCCGAGGAAAAACACCTCAAATATGTTTCTAAACACTTGTTGACAACTTCTGTTTGGCCATCAGTCTAGGGATGATAAGTTGTGATGAGATGCAATTCTATGTCTTGTATCTTGAACAATTCTTGCCAAATATTGCTTGTGAAAGTTGGGTCACGATTAGAAACAATAGAGTGCGGCATGCCATGAAGCTTGAAGACCTGATCCATGAAGATTTGAGCCACCGTGGATGTTGTAAACGGGTGTTGAAGGGCGCATAAATGAGCATACTTGGAAAGGCAATCAACAACCACCATGATGATGGATTTATTTCCCGATTTGGGTAAGCCAGTAATAAAATCCATAGAGATATCCTTCCAAATAGCAGGTGGAATCAGGAGCAGTTGTAGTTTGCCTGACTATTTGACTGTTTCTCCCTTGTTGCGTTGAAACATGTCACATTCAGCTACAAAATTATGAATTTTCTGTTTCATACCATCCTAGAAAAAGGAACGTTTGACCCTATCATAGGTTTTGGTGAACCCAAAGTTCCCTGTTGTGGATGTAGCATGAAGCTCAGAAAGTACCGTGGATTTAAGATTTGATTGTTTACTTAAATACAAATGGCCTTTGTATCGAAGTTCCTGATGGAGCCAAGAGTACCTTGGGGAAGCTGGAGCATTGGAATACAATTGTTGGATCAACTGCGAACTTCTGGGATCTTGTATCCATTCTTGGCGAACGACTTGGAGCCAATATGGTACAATGAATGAAAGAGAAAAAAGGGATCCTTCATCTTCATATTTTCGAGAAAGTGCATCCACAACCACATTGTATTTTCCTTTCTTATAAATGATCTGATAACCATATCCAAAGAGTTTAGTCACCCATTTTTGTTGTTCTGGGGAGGAAATGCATTGTTCCAGAAAATACTTGAGGCTTTGATGGTCTATATTAATTTGGAACCGTTGCCCCAATAGATAAGGATGCCACAGATCCATAGCATGCAAAATAGCCAACATTTCCTTTTCATAGATGGATTTGCCCAGATTTCTTTCAAATAGTTGCTTGCTAGTAAAGTCCAAAGGTCGACCCTTTGCATAAGGACAGTACCAATTCCTTTCCCCGAGGCATCACATTCCAACACAAAGGTATTTGTGAAATCAGGAAGGGTGAGGACTGGAGTGGTGCACATGGCCATCTTCAAGGTTTGAAAATCTTGAGCAGCGGCTGGAGTCCAAGTGAAAGAGTTCTTTTTGAGGAGAGCAGTGAGAGGTGCTACAATCTTCCCATAATTCTTAACAAACTTGCGATAATACCCTGTTAAGCCTAGAAATCCATGCAATCTCTTAAGCGTCTTTGGGTGAGGCTAGTCTTGCATATCTTCAATCTTTTTAGGATCCACCCTGATTCCATCTTTGCCAACCAGATGACCCAAGTATTCTACTTCTGAGGTGCCAAAAGAACATTTAGAGTATTTCAGGAAAAGTTGGTGCTAAGAGTTTAGATGGAGAACTCAATCCACATGAGCAAGATGGTCTGTCCAATTTTTTCTATAGATGAGGATATCATCAAAGAAAACTAAGACAAAATGGTGGAGAAAAGGACGAAAGACATGATTCATGAGGCTTTGGAAGGTGGAGGGGGAATTACACAAGAAAAATGGCATGACCAAAAACTCATAGTGGCCCTCATGAGTTATAAAGGAAGTCTTGGGAATATTTGCCTCTTTCATACGTATCTGGTGGTAGACCGAACGAAGATCCAGTTTAGTGAAGAATTGGGCGCCACTCAATTCATCCAGGAGGTCATCAATGACAGGAATGGGGAATTTGTCTTTGATGGTAAGTTTGTTGAGAGCATGAAATTCAGGACACATTCACCAAGAACCTTCTTTCTTCAAGACCATGACCACAGGAGACGAATAGGGGCTCGTACTAGGGTGGATAACACCTACATTAAGGAGTTCCTGGACCATTTTCTCAATTTCATTTTTTTGGGAAAAGGGGTGGCGATACGAATGGATATTGGGAGGAAGGCTTCCTGGTACAAGGGGAATGGAATGATCATGAACACCACGGGAAGGAGGGAGGCCTTGGGGAGTGGAAAAGACCAATTAATGTTTATAAAGGATGGCTTGGAGCTCTTGTGGTATGGAGGGTGTCTCCATTGCTTGTATGGCATGGAGTTGGGCGATAACACCAGAATGACCCTTTTTGAGCATCTTTTCCATGCAAAGGGAACTAATGATCTCAGGTGAACCAATGGTGATGCCTTGGAACTTATATTGGTGGCCCTCCTGGTCGAATTGCATGGTTAATTCTTTAAAATCCATGAGAATGGGACCCAAAGTCCTTAGCTAGTCTGCACCCAACACAATGTCACAACCTCCCATGTCGATAGCAAACATATAGGATTTTAGGTGGTAGTCACCAATTTGGAGACACACATTTTCACAACGCTCTCCACATTTCATGGAACCACCATTGGCAATCATGATTTGGAAATTATTGACGATATGGATGTAGCAATGAGTTTCTTGGGCAATGCAGTGATGAATAAAATTATGGGTGTTGCCACTATTAACCAAAATGATGACCTTCCGATGCTTTATGTAACCAATTAACTTGAGGGTTTGGGGAGCGGAGAAGCCAGTGAGAGAATTGAGGGAAATGATTGGTTCTACTTCGGGAGGTTCTAAGGGAGGGGTTATGTCAATGGATTTAGGTGATTCGGACATAGAGGGAGATTCTTCATCTTCTTCCGAAATCTCCTCGGAGATGTCCATAAAAATATTTTGTTCTTTACACTTGTGGCCCGGGAAATTTTTGTCATCACGGTTATAACAAAGGCCTTTGATTTGGCATTCATCCATTTCAGTCCGGGTCAATTTTTGGATCTTTAGTTGAGCAGAGGGAGTAGTGGGATTTACTGGTTTAGGGCAAGGGATGAAGGAGGGTTTGCAGTTTTGAGAAGATACAACTTGTTGTGCTTCTTTAGCTGTTTTGGTAGCCTCCACCGAACTCTCAGGCCGATCTATGAGGACATGGGCCCGAATTTCATCCTTGAGGCCACTGATAAAACACTCTTGGAAAAAGGCATCAGACATGCCTTCTGTTCTAAAAGCCAAGCGCTCAATGGAAACTATAAAGTCTTCCACTGTTCCTAATTGTTTCAGCTTTGTCAAATGGCCCAAATGGTTGGTGTTAGTGTCAAAGCATTCATAAATCTCTACCACAAATTGTGTCCAAGCAATATACCCTTGACACAAATTTTTTCTCCATTGCCACCATTGTCAACATTCTTGATCTAGATGGAGAAAACCATACCAAAGTTTGGCCAAGTCATCTGTAATGATGTATAAAGAGAAGTAATGTTCCATTTGGGTTACCCAAGCAGTGGGGTCTGAGCCATCAAATTTGGTCACATCCACTCGCGGAAGGCGTAGGTCACGTTGAAAGTGATGGTTCTGCAAGGTATGGGAATGAGAGGAATGGTCACCTTCAGTATGTGGGGGTGAGGAAGAGGAAGGGTTATCTGTAGGGATATGAAGTTTGGTGCAGAGTGCCGAAAAGACTGATTCAAGCTGGGTGGTGAGGTCTTGTTTGATTTCTCCCATTGAGGACTGCATGGTTGTATTGATGGTGATGACATTGGGACTAATTTGTTTCACATCTTGTTGGGTCTCAATGAGACCAGATTGCAAGGTGTTGAAGCGAGCTTCCAAGTCTTGGCTACGAGTATGGGCCATGAGGATGGGGGAACTGAAAAGGGGTGGGCAGGGTAAAACTTTTTTTCCGAAAAAATGATATGGATGAATGTGATAAGGGCGAAGAT
>JZKD02S1587780.1:0-10230 GCA_000966675.3 Picea glauca
AGAGAGAGAGAGAGAGAGAGAGAGAGAGAGAGAGAGAGAGAGAGATCACTTAAACAATGAAGATAAACTCAACAATGGAAGAAATGCAATGATAATTTTATTGATTGACCCATATATAAATCTTGGACATAATAATTTATTCAAGTTCCTACGAGAACTTGGACGAAAGAAAACTTTAGAAGCCCAAGATGTAAAGAAAATTATACAAGGACAACCAAGTTCCTGAGAAAAATAATATGATATGACTTGGACCACTTCAAGTAGTGTGATGCACACAGTTTATTATCTGCATAATGTACCATTGATTAGCATTGAAACAAATTAATAACTTCTAAAAGGAGCAAACAATGCTGAAAAATAAACAACCTCGAAAGAAAAGACTAAATCAATCTCACTTTGCCTTTCTATGCTACTTTTCAAAAAATCCTTGCTATCAACAAAATTATTAATCCCACAGAAAACTAAGTATGGATGTGAGAAATAATCAAGTGCAAAAAAATCTCAAATCTCTAGCATACCTCTCTCCATATGAATCCCCATTTGCATTGATTTCTCCTTCTCCTTTTGTATTCTCTTCCATTAGTTATTTGGTTTCAAATGTTTTATTTTACTTGATAAATATTTACAGGAAATGAAGGAGAAAGTATAATCAATGAAATTTTAATTACTAAAGTAACTATGTGATTATATTTGTGAATTTATGCAGGGGTCCCACTTGACTTGTAAATGCAATAAAACTTATGTCTCACATCATATATATGTACCCTTGTAACTCCGCTCATTATTTCAAGACAAGTAACTCCACTAATTATTTCAAGACAACATGGATAAAACAATATGCACACGTTGACAACAACATGTAGGAATAGCCATCAAGATATATCAACAACATAACCTTGTCCCTCCTTATATCAAAACAAGCTTAAGATACAACATTTGATCTTTAAAATATCATAAGAATCATAGATTTTAGTCAAAAATTTTAATGTTTGATCGAGTCAAAATTAAGTGCATACCATCAATATGACCATAATAAAAATAAAAACATCAATACTGAGACAATTTTGGGTGCATGTCCAAATGTGAAATCTCCCTCCTGTTGTCTCCTTCGATCTTCTTAGTTTCTTTTTTTGACTGGGCAAAGATAGACTAAGAAGACTCAGTACTAGAGGATTTGACTTGGGATTTTTTTCCCTTTTCATCGGCTGGAAACTTTAGTGAGGAAGACTCGATCTCAATGGGTTGTTGATATTGACAAAATGAATTGGCAAAGGTATAAATAGGGGCAGTGATTGGCACATGTAGTTTCGTATGATTGCTTGGCCAATTAGCAATCCCAGAGATAAGTTTGTTTGGGTTTTCTCCCCACCCATAGTTCACAGGGTCTGGCTAACCCTAAGGGATGTATGTTACGTTGGAGTGAGGCTACAAGGGGGCATTAGTAGGTATAAAAGGTTGAGGTAAAGTTTTCCCACCCAGGAAAATATGACTTGTTTGTGCTAGTTGGTTGAATACATTAGATTTTTCATCAAAATGTATAGAAAACCTTATCCTCTTGTTCCTCCCTTCTTTCCAAATGACATTAGGTCTCTTTCCATGTCCTCTTCGAGGTCTATGAGAACCTCAGCTAAAGAAGATCATCTAAAACATAGATATGTAATAATATTATTTCCAATTTATAACCATTCAGGTAAATACCTATTGTTCATTGCATGTAAATAAAAAGAATGTTACTTCACCTAATATTCTTTAACACAACAATTAATAGCCAAAGTACGGAATGCAAAATTCATGTGGGTGCATTCAAGCTTGAAAATGCATGTTGGTACTCACATATGATTTATTCAACATGTCACATAGGATTGTCTTTTCATTCATAATATTTTTCTTTGTTCATCAAGAGCTCATTCTGCCAATAATAATCATGACGACGAGTGGTGGAGTGCAATACCCAAATGCTCAAAATTAGAGTAATAATCAATACCAAAATTTCTGCAACCAATTGCAAGTAAAATGTGAACTTTAAGTGCCATATTTAAAAATAAATAAAACAGTGTGCCATACTTCGTTTCAAAAATACAGAAAGTTTAATGTATGAAAATGAAGAAAGTAATTGAAATAGAATGAGTTTATTCTGGTGGGAAAATGCCTTGTTTTCTTCATTAACTCGGAATTTGGGTATTTCGAGAACGGGAAAAGAAACAACGAGATAAGTCATTCAAGAGATGAGTTGAAAAAAAATAAGGATTCATAACAATTTATTTACCTACAGTAAGAACAAAGGAGAAAATACCTTGTTTCGAAGCGTTGGTGACCAAACTATTGTGTGTTCTCAAGCTCAGCACATCCAATTCTTTTATCCACTTTGAAAACAGTTAAAATGCACCAACTTCCCACAAAATCATGTCGAGTTTGTTGATTGCGCTGATAACCTCCAGCTCCGTTACCATTACCGATCTCTATTACTCAAAAAAAATCACGTCTCTACTCTATTAAACTTCTTTTACACTCTCCTTAACATTTTTAGATTTTCTTGAGGGTGGAAGATTTCATACTTTATGATTGTTGTACTCTATACGAATTGTTTTAAATGTGATCGTAATCAACCTGGATATATGTATTCCATTTAACATAATTTATCTAGTACCAAGGTCAATTTCAATATATTGTGTTGTGTTTTTGTCTCATGCAAACGATGTAACAATCCTTTCAAACATAATTAGTGATTATTTCATGTTCTATGAAATGGTATGTTTTTCAATTTCGAGATCGATTTCACAAGTTTTAATATACCTTTAGCTCTGGTCCAACCAGACTTCTGCAAAATATGAATTAAAAACTTCATATGTATAGTTATAAAATCAAACTTGCATCCATTATGTTGTGCATAAACCCAAACATACATATCAAACGGTTCTAAAAATTCAAATTTATCCTTGTATTTCAGATCAACTCTTTATATCATGTGAATTATTCACCAATATCCTTAGTGAAAACATGAATTATATAATAAAACTTACACCTTAGCATGCTCAATGTGTAGCTTAGCAACCATGAAACAAGTCTTCAAATTGTAATACACATTTAAAGAAACGTATATGCTTCAGAATGTATGCTAAACCCTATGAGAATGATACGACAAGTGCCAAGTCCCATGCTTAATAATGTATATATATAAAGAAAAGGGACAAATAAAATAAAGAAAAATGCAAGAAAAGAGATAGTTACGAATAATGTCGAGGAATGGCAACTCAATGCAAAAGCACACCCTCATCTTCAAAAGAACTCATGTGGATGAATATCTTTAACAAACCTTATGTGGCTATGCAATTCAACTCATAAAGCTACCCACCTTTGTCATATCATCCATCATAACACATGCCCCTTACTTAATGTCCAAGGAAATACTTCTTGTCTTAGGAGTTGTCACGTGTAATAGAGGTTGATGTTGTCCCCACCATGTTTAAACTTGCCAAATTGTATAAATCCATTGAGTTATTATGAAGTTAAAGGATGGCAATTATTTTTTATTCACCTAATGGCACTTTCATTGAGACATGATTCATCATTTATGTTGCAATGGGACTCATGTACTTGCCTTGAGATTCATGTACCTCCATTGGGACATGTCTACCTACATCAAGATCTGTGATTGTATTGTGACCTGTGACTGACTTGGGATTTGTGAGCCCTGCCTTGGGAGTTGTGATTTCCTTAGACATTGTGAGGCATGCATTGGGCATGATGATAGGACCATGCACACTCCCTAGATACCACATGTGCCACCCCACTCTCTTGATGATTATTTCACACATGGGACACATTTCTAGGAGGGTGTCCATTTTGTAGAGGCATCTATCCTCATTTATTTTACATGTGGCATTAGTCCACCATATTTTATTGTTGTTGACTAGATCCTTTTAAGTTTGTATGAGGATATTAGTTTTTTTTATCATATATCTAGGAATTTGTTAGAGATATAATGATATTTTATTGTAGAGGTTGTTGAGCTCTTCATTTATAAATAAGAGACTCCTCCACGTTGTAAACTAGTGGGTTGGAAGTCATTGGAATAAAGTTATTTTGCCCTTGTCTCTTATTTAAGGTTTTTATGGTGATAGATTATCAAACCTTCTTAAAATGTGGCACATTATTCTTGGAGCATACTAGTGAATTTTTATTGTAGGTTTGGACTTGTCAAAAGCTACTTGGGTTCCATAGAGGAGTGGCATCACTATGTTGGAGAGGTAAGTTTAATTTCTTGCTTATTTTCTTGAAGTGTGTCAGTCTTTTCTCTAATACCATATTATTCATTTTGAATAAAAGTAATACTCATTCTCTTATCAAGTGAAAGAACTCCTTAGTATCTTTGGAGGTGGTGTGCCCCTTCCAATACTTGTAATAATTTTTTTACTAGATCTAGGACCTGCATGATCTTGTTTTGACAATCCTACTTACCCTTTAGATATTTAAAGGAATTGCCCCCTTAAGGTGCACCTTGATCCTATTATCGACCAAACTAGTGGCTTCATCAAGGTCCCTCGATGTGTTAAGGAGGTACCACAGAGCACAAGTGCCCAATGTCATTGTGACACAAGTTCTTCCCTGTTTAATCCCAACTCCTACGCTAAAGGACTTTGGGAGGCTTCCCTAACACAACAACTTCACTCAAAATTAAATAAATCAATGCCTTAAACAATAATGAGATGAAGGTACAAGTTAGTTGTTTATAACGAATGATATGAAATGATAATTAGCTAAAATAAAAAATGCAAATCAACAAACTAAAACCACTATAGATTCGTAAGATAAGTCAAGTAATACCAAAGCAAAGAGTGGTGAATTCCCTTACTAATTCCTAGGATGAAACATTTACTATACCTCTTGGTAATTGGTTGTCCTTGTATGTTCTCCCTCATTGTCCTGAGTTTTCAAATCTGAAATATGCAAGAACATATCATAATGGCCTTTATATGGCCTCCCACAAGTGTTAGGCACCTTAGATCACTAGATATGTGAGTTAGGAAGTTTGGGAAGAAAGGTAAGAGTGATTTACTATTCCCAAAGCTTCATATTTGCATCAAAATGTTAGTTTCCAACAAGCTGGAAATCACTCTGCAGGTTTGGGGTTCAAGTCCCCCTAGGGTCAAGACCTAGAAAATATTCCAGCCAACAAATAGATTTGTTTTGGCTGAAAATCATTGATAAATCCCATAAAATAAATGATATAACTTTGAAGAATAAATATGGAAACTAAGAAGGGGTTTCTTGAGATGATATACTTACTTGTGTGCCCTGTATGAAGAAGAAAATTGGTAGATCTAATGTATGTTTGTTGTTAAAAGTTGCAGATCTGCACAATTTCTCAAATATACCCTTGTGAAATATACAATTAATCACAAAAACCAAAGGGTGGATTATATTTGGGTAAAGAGAGAATCTCTAAGACAAAATCCCAAATATTTACTAGCTATAAAGATATAAAAATTTAAGTGCAAATTAGGGTAAAATATTTTTGTATTTTTGTAATATTTTAAAACAGAATATAAAGAGATTTTGAAGATTTTTAATAATGATGGTTGATGTGAGACTTACCTTGGCCTTGCTCTTACCTCTTGATGTGACGGATCCTGATCACAACCCCTCTTAAGTTGGCTTCGATATTTGGGCTAGAGATTAGGTTTTGAGTCGAAGTGACTAATCACCCCCAATTATAGTGTAGGAAAATAGATTACTCTCAAGTTTTTCTAGAAAATCTCCTGGTATGGATGAATTCCAAACCAATGGATCAAATTTGATGCAAGTGAGAACTGGCCCTTGGTGAACATACTCTCGACAAGAGTTTGGCCACCCTTAGGGTTTGAACCACTAAACACCAATGAAAGAAGAGGATGAGACAAGGAGTCTAGATCCCTTCTTCCAAGTGACTAGGTAGCCCCTCAATGGATTGATCCAATTATTTTTTGCAAATACCCAATTACAAACTTTAATATTATGAAGCACTATAATCCTTAGCCAAGAAAGAAAAGTATAGAAAAATCGATCCACAAATACAGAAGAAGATAAAATTTCAATAATATGACATTATGATCTCACAAATCAACAACAACCAAAATGAGAGGAAGGTCTAGGCTTTAATGTTTTTCTTTGTAATGGCTAGTTTCCCTCTCCAATTTAAAAAATAACATTCTTACTTGTCTTCCACAACCTAGAGACTAAGTCACTTTAAAAAAAAATGATTTTAACAATTTTCACACTAAGAAATACCCACAAAGGGGTTCCATTTGACTCAAGTATGCAGCGTCTAGCTCATAATGATGTCCAACAGTTATTTGCTTGACCAAATTTCTTGAGATGTAGATCGATTTAATGAACTGGGGTTCGATTTGCTTGGAGGAATGTGCCATGGCTACGTTTGGCTACCCAACATCTCATACATTTACCAAATTTGACCCAATGTTCTCATCTTTTGTCTCAATGTCACAATATTTTAATGTTCACGGCCAGATGGGGACCGATTTAATTTGCTTAAGGCAACGATTTGATTAATTTGGGGTTGATTTTCTTAGGAAGAGGTGATTCCACAACTGGATTGACTTCAACTCTCCTCTTTTAGATCACAAGGCTCACATTTTTCCACCATTTTTTTTTTGTCTTGGAAAATGTCCCACAACTCCTCTATTTGACGGTTGGGTGATGCAACTCCTTTAATTATATGGCGGCTAGGTTAGTATTATGGCTTGTCTTTGTTTACCATGCACCCACAACAAAAACAAGGGCTGCCATGCAGCTTAGTCCCTGCCAGACAAGTTATTTTAAACTATAATTGGTAGTCCGAGGTAAGTTTAAACTACAACTATCGGTTGATCCATTAAAATATTTTTCATGGTAGCTTCTTCACTTTCCTCGTAAATCGATAAAATCCTTATCTTATGATCCAATGATTGATTTGTAGGGAGAGGAAAAAATATGTTGGAGAGATAACCCCTCCCCATCCATGCATGAAGCAGCTCGAGCCAATGACAAACGAGATTCTATGAAGGAAGGAAGAGCATGTTTATGACGCCCTGGGGAGCATTATTCATTTTTTATATATATGGTTTGTGTCGAGGGGTGTGGTGTTTGCTTATGAGTGTCCATACTAGTTTCTCTCCTTCAATAGGTGAAATCCTCATTTGAAGAGGTTGGAAACTCATATTGAAGGGGTGAAATCCCAGGCACATGCTCTGACTGGTATTAAAGCGTCAGGTGAGACCAACCACGTGGTGAGGGCGCATGCACGGGATGAGTCTGGTATGCAAGCATCGGTCTGCTAGACCTCGTTACGGGCAAGCAGACCCTTGCATATGGTCGCTTCAAGAACCAACAAGACACTCATATTTTTCATTACTAAATAAATCCTATTAAAAAGGAACAAATTGAAATGATGATTGATCTCACAATTACTTCTAAGCATCTAGTTGATGAAATCAGATTCTTGGTTGCCTCATAGACAACTAATATTAAAAAAATTAACAACAATAATCAAAATAGTTAACTGAATTTTGGTTTGAAAATATCTATAATGCTAATGATTCATTAAATCCCACTCATATCACCTTATTCACACACATGTCCACGTGATTTCCTTCCACATAGCGTGTTTACTATTCCATTTAGACATATGGTCATATTCCATCTCCACGGTAAGAAAGCGTTGGTGTTATTTAAGAATGGGATTTGGAGGGAGCGTTTCAAAGTTCAGGTGTTTATATTTCATAGGGATTTTTCTTTAGTTTTGTTTTTCTCTCTAGAGATGGATATGACTGTGGACGTTGTGATAGCAGGCAATGTAGCTTGTGATGCTATTATGGGTTGTGTCGCCCAAGTGAGTATAATGCCTTATCATATAATGGAGTCTTTGATCACATTCCATATTCTCAGAATGTGGAACCCCAAGAACTCCTATACTTTGTTGTTTGGCATACCATGGTTGGAAGCAGCGAAAGGGAGGTTTATAGTGAAAATATGTGATGGTAAGAGAGCTATGATCTTAACTCTTTTAGCTTTGCATTGAACCCCCCAAGCGAGCCACTTTTCATCCAGTCAACTCCTTTCTTATGATGTGGTAGGCCATTTCATATTGGTAGCTCTTCTTCACAACTGAGGGTCTTTACATAATTTAGATATATTTATCTCGCGGGATGTATCAAGCATAACCTCCTTGGTTTAACTTGCATGTTGGTTTGTCTTTTAGTTTGATTTAAGGTTTCATTTACAGACTTTAATAAAATTATATTGATACTTGCATTTAACTTACACTTAACTTGTACTATGTGACTATTTCTATTGAGAAAGTCCGGAGAATAGGTAAAACATGATCAACGGCTCTCTTTCTCTTTCTTATCTCTTATGCCTTTTATGAATTTAACAACTCTCGGTATTTCAACATTATCATTTAGGTATTTCAATGTCCGTAAAGTGATTTCCTTTATTCTTGCAATAATAAGCTCAATTGTAAGCAATACAGGAGAATTACCAAAAAAATAATTTGAAAACGAAATTGTATAAATAAACGAGAATTTGAAATCTAAAAATTAAAATGTACAAATAAATAATAAATTGAAAATAAACAACTTTACCAATAAACTTAAACCTACCAAACATTAAAAAGAAATGATAACTATTATAAAATAGATATAATTATATATATTACCAAACATTAAAAAACAATGATAACTATTAAAAAATAGATATAAGTATATATATTATTAAAGGATAAAATCGACTTATTAAAAAAAACAATTATTTTGTATTATTTGAAATTAGAGAATTGAAGTAATATAAACAATAGTTTGGGGGTGGAGCTATGGTCTAGCAGTGAGTTTATTCGTGGTAACAATGTAAGTACCCAACACAATATACATACCAAATAAAAGTAAAAAAAAAAAAAAGTTGTATATGTGGGTATAATTTTAAACAGCCATAATACCAAATAAAAGTAATGAAAAAAAAAGCAACACAATATACATACCAAATAAAAGTTCAAAAATAAGGAAGGAAGTTGTATATGTGGGTATAATTTTAAACAGTTATACCAAATAAAAGTAAAAAAAAAAATTAAGGAAAGAAGTTGTATATGTGGGTATAATTTTAAACAGCGATAGAATAAAATATTTCAACACATTTGTTGAGAATTATTTTGACTATATTTCTTGTCCAAATAGCCCAACAACAGTCCCAGTCCTCGCAGTTGAACCCATTCGGATGCACAGTTGTTGAGCTGTCGAATTTTCTCCCTTCTCGTCTTCAAACTCAGTGATTTCGAGCCCTGGGAGATCAAAGGAGACTTCCACATCAACCTAATAACAAATCCAAATTCACCAAATAAATTAAGAAAACGAAAACATAGACACAAAAAGGGAAAAAAAATCATGATACAGATATTTTCTTCAACTAAGATCATAGAGGCCCTGTGCGATTTTCCTGCTATTACTTTGAATCCTAAAAATCAGCAAACGAACTACCAACTCGTTACAGAAAAATAAATATCGGAGCAATTACTTAGCCTAAACTAGAAGACAGAGGCATGAAGCCTTGTCACCTGAGATTGTTGGAGAAACAATTCCTAGACAAAAATTATTGAAGTAAATGAATTTAATGGATGTTACGAGTACCTGCGCAGCGTTAATGCCTGGAATTTCTACAACGGATCCACTGTTGAGATCAATATTTTGTTTGAATTTTTTCTTTCGACGAAGAGATTCTACTTAGGAAACTGGCCACTGTAAAAGTTGTGTTCTAGTGACGCTGTCTAGTCAGATGGTTCTTGGAATTGCCTTAACAAAAAAAAGTCGCATACGTTAAAAACAACAAAAAGTAAAATATCTAAATACAGCGAGGTAGAATCAGAAAATCGCATATGTTAAAAGAAACAAAAAGTAAAATATCTAAATACAGCGAGGCAGCATCAGATTCTCTAGCTTGAGAAGCAAGCTGATTGATTTCAATGATTTATAAGTGAGTTTAAAGATTAAAAAACTTTCTGAATATTTGTTTCCTGATATTATATATTAAAATCTAGAGGATTGGGTATGCAAACTGTTTTAAATTAATCCTTCAAATATTAATCAGGGATTTTTGTTCTAAGACACAAAACTAAGAAAGTCTCAACCAAGCTTTAATCTATTTAATCTGTACCCTCAAAAAAGCTTTAACCCTAAATTAGATTAGTAGTAGTATAGATTGACT
>JZKD02S1587791.1:0-10230 GCA_000966675.3 Picea glauca
ACACCCATTTTTCTAACAGTGAATAAGAATGGTGGTGGAGTAAACTCTGCAAGGTGAGATCTCCCCCCATGTGCATTATGTTGATGTACATGATATTGAAGAACAAGGTATTAACTTGGGATTGGTTACATCAGAGAAACAAAATTAGGCATGGATGGTGCTACTTGTGTAAAGCAAACAAGGAAACAAATTAACATCTATTTTTGCATTGCTCATTTTTTGTGTAGGTTTGGAAAGAAGTGGGAGATTCCCTGGGATTAAAAAACCTATGGAGGAAGGATACTATTAATGAAAATCTCAAAGAGTGGTTTGATCAGAAGGATTTGAAGAAAATTTGAGCAGTGATTTTCCTTGTAAACCGATGCTTATGGTTGGCCATGAATGCAAGAATTTTTTATAACAAACAAACTCCAATTTTCTAGGTTTCTGCCCAGTCTTTAGTTTTGCTCCCAACTTCCAACCCAGTGAAAAAATTAGGAGGAATAGATGTGGAAGCATTGGTTGTGGACAAAACAAGCCCATGGGGTTTCTTTGATGGAGCTAGTCAAGGTTTGGGAACTATTTGTGGTATTGGATGTGTACTTTATCTCTCATAGACTCACTATTTTTTTGGTAGGGCCATTATTGGTCTAGGCTCCAATAACTATGGGGAACTTAAGGCTTTAGTGGTCCTATTGAAGTTGACTCATAATAAAGTTCTTTCACGTCTACAGGTTTATGGAGATTCAACCACTATAAGGATAACACCTTGTAGCGGAGGTTTTTATGAAACCTCCCCAAAAAAATTATCCCTTCTCCATTTATAGCGGAGTTTGTTAGCAGAGGTGGATGACCATAAGTTTTTGCATAGGTTTTTTTAGTGGTGCACCTATAAGGTAAATACGCCCCAATGCGCACACAATAATAACTCCTTGGTGCTTAAAAATTAAGTTGCATTGGTATCCATTTTTTTTCTGTAAGTGAGTGTAAGAAGCTATATTACTATAGAATACATTATGATACAAAAAAGGGGGGGCTCCTGGCCTGCCTAGTAGGAAACTAGAATAAGGGTTCCCAAGTTGAGCTTACTGAAATGTACGAGGGGTGGGACTGGTCTGCCACCAGGGAAAACCAGGCCAGTCCCCCCATAACCATTTTGAAAAGGAAAAACAACATAGACACAAAAAAATAGACGCAGAGACTACCCACTAGGCCTCGGGGATAGTGGCCAAACTAACCATTCAACTAACCATTCACTCATCCAGGACAATGATGTGTTTCTTCTCGTCATCCAGCCAGTTCTTGTTATCCTCCTTCTGGGAGATCTTGTGAGTCTTTCGAATGTGGGTTGACGCATCATGTCCATCAGCTGGTGTGATGTCCATGTGATGGACATCACGCATATAGAGGTGAAATTGAGGAGCTAACCGCTCCATCTTGTATTTATGATCCTTCTCGACCTCAACTAGCAATTTGGTAATAGTTTCCAGGCTACTGAGGCGACTCGGGATTTCGTCCAGCATTTTCTTATGATCTGAGTTATCCTCCCACCTGGCTTCTTCCATTTTCGAACTCACTATGTCGATCATCATCTTAGTTAGCCATGCCATCTCCATTGTTTTATGGTAGAGGGTTTCCTTGGGCTGCGTGGCACCCGGATCAGTTACACAGTCCGCTTCATGTTCCAATGCATCCCAAACTTTACCTTTGTGTTTTTCTTTGATTTCCTTTTCCCAACAGGTGATGGTCGCTTTTCCTTTCGACGCAACCAGAGTTTGGAAGGTTCCCTCCACCTTTTTTGTCGCCTGCTCCATTCTTGACTCTCGTCGTGGACTATTCGAAACTTCCTTTCCAAGGTGATTCCTCTTCCCCTGTGTGCGCTTCATTCTCACCATCCCGATTGGTCTATCACAACTCCTTTGTTGGTTACTCAGCCTGTGCCTCACTTCAAAGGGATTTTTCCTTTCCCTGCAGTTGCACTCCATCTGTTTGTTGCTACTCCTGTTGTCTTTCCTCTTATTGATCTTCTCCTATTGCGATCTTGTCCTTCCAATCATGGATTGTCCGTAGTGGTGATCCCTCCCGTCCTTTTTCCCGTTGGCGGCTCGTATGATCGTGATGACTCGGCCTTTATCCATATGTGGATCCCTGTCCTAGCTCACTTGAGATCCTACTGTGATGATCTTCTCACCTGTACTTTGTCCTGGAGGATCGATTATGAACCATGTCACTCCCTCGTGCCTTATGTCACTTGTTGCATGCGGTTTTCCCTCTGTACTCTCCCACGTGCTTTCCCCGCAATTCTTTATGTCGCCAGGGTCTTGTTGTCGTACCCCCACCGGCTATTTATGTTGATCCTACATGGTCATTGGTGATCAAGTGTTCAACAATAATATCCTTCTTGGGTCTTGCTTGCCTGTTGCCAGGCTTTGTGTTGCCCTTCTCGATGTGACCTTCCTTGCTTAACCTGCCTTCATGATCTTTTGTTGCTAGTTAGATGTAGTCTGTTATGAGTTGGTCATTTGGGAGATTGAGCCAGGTAGTGTCTAGTTCTAAACCATCCTTGTTGACCCCCTCATTAGCTAGTCAGTTTGTCAGGCCATTCGCTGACCTGCGGACCTAGTGAACCTCCACTGTGTTCAGAGTTTTTAGATGCTCCTAGATTTTCTGTAGGGAGAGAGCTAGGCACCAATGTCTCTGAACCTTGCCCACTCTAGTACCGTTTTAGAGTCTCTTCATCTTGTTGATGACCAGGGTGGAGTCGCCTTACACGATAGTGTTTGTCATCCTTTCGTGCCTTAGGATTTCAAGGCCAAGCTCCAGGGCTCCAAATTTCGTTGCATTGTTGGTGAAGTTTCCAATACTCCCAGCATACAGTCGAATTATGTTACCACCACTGTCTCTGATCACCCCTCCCATCCCTTCCACTCCTGGGTTTCCTTTTGTTGCCCCGTCAAAATTTAATCTGAGGAATCCTAACAGAGGGGGGGTCCAGTTGCAGTCTCCTAGTTGGAGTTGTGGATCTCACCCCACCGTTGTGTTGTTGCACCCATATTTTAGGTGAAAACACTCCAGGATGTGGGAGTCTTGATCTGTGAGTTGCGTTGTTTCCTTCTTGCAGTTGCGACTCTGCACTGTTTCTCGTATTTGGGAGATAATTACATCCTTGAGCTTTCCTTTCGATAGGATTTCAGTCCTGAAGATGCATCGATTCCTCTCCTTCCATATTGCCCAGATGATCATCCCCAATGTTAGGTTCTAGCAAAGGTTCACCTTTTCGTTTTCGTCGTAGCTCTCATTCCAATTGTTGATGGTTGCATTGATGTTGCCCCAGATTCTATTGGACTGGCAGTAGATGTCTGTCGCCCAATCCCATAGCTCTGTTGTGTAACTGCACTCATCGAGGAGGTGATTAGTTGTTTCCTCCTTAGCTTGATAGAGGTGGCAACGAGAAGGGCCTATATAACCCCTTTTCCTAAGGTTTTCCCAGGTTAGAATTCCGTTGTGGAGAACTAACCATTTGAAAATTTTGATTTTTGGCCATTGGGGGTTGCTCTAGATCTTTCCCCACTGTTGCGTCGGTTCCTCTTGATCCTGGTCTGCGTTGTAAAACCGTGCTTCTTTTAAGTTGAATTCCCCATCATTTTCCCTGCCCCACCTTAATTGGTCCCAGTCCTCTGAGATTGCAATTTTTCTTTTCCCCAATTCATGTTCCACCTCTTCCGCTAGAGTTGTGATACAGTCTCTATTTGGTGGATTGAGTTTGTCCCAGGTCCTCCATCTATCGCTATCATTTCTTGGCTTCCATTAGTGATGGATTGTTGTTTTTCCTTGTGCTGTCATTTTCTGTTGGAGCTCTTCCCTGTCCGGATTTTCCATTATGGGTTCCTGTTGCCACGCGTCCTCCCAGAATCTGGCAGTTTGACCATTTTTTACTTTCCAGAAGATGTGTTTATGAATCCAGTTCTTGTTGTGCCAGGCAAGATTCCAGATGGTTGATCCATCCCTTGTGCCCATGAATCTAATTCGGTCTTGATCATTGATGTTCGGGGCATTCTTTGCCTTCCAGAGGTTTTTCCATGGTACTGATTTGTCCTTGACCCATCTCCACCAGATTTTTTCCCCGTAGGCTTCGTTGGTTACCTGTGGATCTTGTAACCCCAGGCCTCCTTTTCCTTTTGGTCAACAAACCCTCTCACAAGCTACTAGGGCCCATTTATTTTTATCTTCAGCACCTCGCCATAGCCATAGGAAATCTCTTTGAATGGCTCTTATCTTTTGTAGTAGTCCTTTGGGAGCAGGGAACACTGACATCATATACGCCGGAATTGATTGTAGGACCCCTTTGGTGAGGATAAGCCTCCCTGCCAGGTTGTGAGATCTATAAGTCCAGTGTTTTACCCTCTCCTGTAGTTTGTTGATCACTCCTTCCCACGTTGTCATTTTGCAAGCTCTGTTTGTCAGGGGAATTCCCAAGTATTTCGTTGGGAGCGTTTTGTGTTCAAACCCAAGAATATTGGCTAGGTTGCTTTGGATTGCAGGATTAGTGTTGAAAAAATAGATCATGGATTTTGAGTGCTTGATCTCCGCCCCTGAGGCTTCCCCAAAGTCTTCTAATATTCTTTTATAGGTTTTTGCTTCCTTGACTGTGGGTGTGCCATGGAGTAGGGTGTCGTCAACGAACTGTTGGTGTGTGGAGGTTGGACAGTCTTCGAAGGGTTTGATTCATTTTAGTTCCCCTGCTGCAGTTGCACTTTTTATGCTTCTCTTGAGCCCTTCCATCATCAAAATGAACAGGAAAGGGGACAACGGGTCTCCTTGTCTGATGCCTCTCGAAGGCCGGAAAGGTTTTGTTGGGGCTCCATTAATTAGGAGCGAGTTGCTTGTCATAGAGACTAGATTGACAATCCAATTGATCCAGTGTTGTTCAAACCCAAAGGCTTCCAGCGTTTTGGCCATATAGTGCCAGCTAATATTGTCATAAGCCTTCGCCAAGTCAAATTGGATTATCATTCCCCCTCTCCTTTGGATTTTTAGTGTGTGTATAAGTTCATGGGCATGGATGATGTTATCCAGTATTTGTCTTCCTTCTACAAAACCTGCCTTCTCCTGTGGAATCAGTGTGGGTAGGAGTGGTTTCAATCTATTGGCTATGACTTTGGAGATTATCTTGTAAACAACATTGCATAAAGCTATCAGCATGTAGCAATCTGGGGTCCTTGCTTCATTTTATTTTGGGATTAGAGTGATCATTGTGGCATTTAACGCTTTCAGGACGAAGGACGAACATCTAGAGTCTTCCACCACCCCATAAACATCATATTTAACCACTTCCCAGTAGGCTTTGAAGAATTCCACTGTGAAGCCATCTGGGCCTGGGGCCTTTCCATTGGGCATTTCCTCGACCACTTGGTCGATTCCCTCCTTTGTTATGGGTTTGTTTAGATTGACATTTTGTTCCTCTGTGACCATCCTGGGGATGTGTTGAGTTATCCTTTGTATGGCCTCAGTTCTGTCTTGGTTGGATTCTTGGGCTATCCCATGGAAGTGATTGACCAGTGTATGTTCAATTTCCTTGTGGGATTCTCTTTCGATCCCATCTTGATCCCTAATTTTCAAGATTTTGTTGTGGGTTCTTCTTGCTATGGTGGTTCTATGAAAATACTTGGTATTCTGCTCCCCTTCCTTTAGCCACCTGATTCTAGACTTCTGGCACCAGAGAGTTTATTCTTGTTGGCATCTTGCTTCCCATTCCTGGGTCATTTAGATCTCTTCTCTTTTCCGATCCTCTGTTTAACCCTCGTCTATGCAGAGTTCTTGGAGTATCCTCATTCTATCCTCGATCTTTTTCTTTTATTGGTTTATATTCCCAAATATTTCCTTGTTCCACTCTTTGAGTTTGTGTTTGATGTACTTGAGTCTCTTATAAAGTTTGAACATCCTTGTCCCTTGATCCGATAATTCCTCCTGCCACCATTGATTGATAATCTCCTTGAAGGTGGGATGTTTGATCCAAAAATTTTCAAATCTAGAAGGTTTGTTCTTCATAGTGGTTTGGAAGTTTGCTTCCAATTGGACTGGCCAATGGTCTGAACCCCCCCATGGAAGGATGCTACAATCTAAGGTTAGTCCCTGTAGAATGATGGATTCTGACACCAGGAATCTGTCTAGCCTTGTAGCTACTTGGTAGTGATTACTTCATTTGTTATTCCATGTGAACTAGGCATTATTGGTTCAAATGTCTACCATCTCCATTGTCTCAACGAAAGCTGAGAATTCCTCTACATCTCTATCCAATCTCCTAGTGCCCCCTTTTTTCTCCACAAGTGTCGTGATTATGTTGAAGTCCCCTGCCAAGATCTAGTGGAGGTTGCAGGATTTGGCCTTTAGATTTTTTAGGTATTCAAGCATTCTCCTTTTCTCTTCCAACCTCTAGGGACCATACACATTGGTGCATAAAATCGCCTCGGTGTTACCTATAATTTTCATGTTAACCGAGAGTGTGTGTCTCGTAGTTTCAGCTGCTAGTAGGTTCAGTGAATGTGGGTTCCATAAGGTGAGTATATTTCATGCCATCTATTGGCCTTCGAGAGCAAACATATGGTACTTTCTCCATTGTTTTTTACTAATTGTTTCCATTCTGTCTACAGTGCATTTTGTCTCTTGAATGAAACAGAGGTTAGGTTGTTCCTTCCTCGGTCTATTTTTAAGGATCTTTTGTTTTCGTGGTTTGTTTAGGCCTCTTGTATTCCATTTTATAATCTTCATTTACACATGTGGGGGGGAGTTGGGAAAGAGCTTTTTGATATTACTTTAATTTATCAGCAAGGCTCCTAGTTCTTGTAGGGATACGTTGTTTGATTTCCTGCCTTTCTTCTGCCTCGTCCGCTTGGGTGAAAGTTGTGGGTTTCCCTCACCTGCTTAGTGCCCTATTTCATCGTGTGTACACTTAATCCCTCTGGATTTTGCTTCCTCCCTTAGAAGGAAAAGGTATTGGATACAATCTAGTTGTTCCGCTGGCACATCGTCTACTCCCTGCTTTTTCCATTGCTCCAAGATGTTCGGAAGATCTATTCCTTCCCTTTCCACAACGTCTATAAGATCAGGGTCTTTCATGCCTACCTCGCTTGGTGTCATCTTTGAATATTCGTCTGCGTCCTGCATTGGGGTGTTGGCATCTTTGATTCCTCCTTCCATAGGACTTGCGCTATCTCCCTGTTCTCTCTTATTGCCTAGAATATCAGTGTTCTCCTGAGTTGGTTGTTCCCTAGTTACTCTAGCTTTTGTCTTTTCCTTTCCTCCTTCTTCCCCTTGGTTAGCCATGTCCCTTCCTTCTGGTCTAGTCCTGGCTTCTGGGTTGCTTTCTATTGGGGATTTTCTTGCTTTCTTGTTTGCTCTGTTTCTGTGGCTCGGTTTTACAAACCCGTCCTCATCCTGTTGTGCTTTGGTGTTTTTCGTTTCTTGTTTTTTATTGAGCAGACATTCTATGATTAAGTGTCCATGTTCATGGCATCTTCTGCATCTAAATGGGATCTTCTCATAATCGATGCTTTGTATCCATTCCTCATCCTTGAATTCTAGGCTTATGGCTTCCGAGAGTGCCCCTGACACATCCATCTCTATGAAGATCCTTGCATAGGGTGTATATCTCCCTTTTAGATTTGCTTCTGATATCTTAACATATTTTCCAAGCTTGTTCCCAATTGCTTCAAAGGTGGACGACAACCAGTGGTCTAGCGGTAAGGAGTAAAACCTCAGCCAGACTGGGACATTTTTAAAGGTTTCTTTCTCTGGGGAGAATTTTTCCTTCCATGGTCGCATGTACAACCCTGTTGAGGCATTGAAGTATGGACCCCCCTCAAAGACTTTATCCATGTCCTCTAGGTTCATGAAGACTGCTATGAAGAATCCTTTCGAACCCAGGTGGACTTCTACTTCTCCACTTGGCTTCCATTGATATTTTATCCAGTTGCACAACGTTCTTTCTATGGGCCACAACCCCATCAACTTGTAGATTAGTGCATGCGTCTTCATCTGGTCCTGAGAGAGTTGTGTTTGTGGGTATTCCAGTATAACCTTGGGTATCAATGTTGTTTTAGGTTTACATGGGTTGTGCCCATCTTCCCCACTAGGGTTCGTTGGTTCCTGCGCAACCTTCTGGGTTTCTCTGGCTTCCTCCCCCATGCGATCCCTTTTTTTCTGGTTACTCTTCTGGTTATTTTCCAATCTTGATCCCGAGGTGCTTGTCAACGGTTCTTTGAACCCAACGCCTCGTGGGCCTTTCCCCTTGTCCACCACTAACTTCTTGTATGATGGGGTGCCACTCCCACCCCCTTTGGTAAACATTCTAAACTATGTTAAGACCGCAACTATCAAACCCTAGCTTGTAGTTTCTTCAGCTCTCTCTTCACCCACATGCATTGGTATCCATTATAAATAATAATAATAAACATTAGCACCAAACAAAGTGACCCGATGCGCATGAATATGACACCCCGGTGCACTTCCCTGTCATTGGGCACACCGAGGTAAGTTAAAATAAAATCAATTTACCAAACCAATTTTCATTATTCCACTTGATTATGTGCTTCAAAACTCTTTGACAAGCACCAATGCTCATTTTCCTTCCAAGATCGCCTTGTTTGCAGCACTCTACATTCAGTTTGATAGCTCCATTGAGATTCCAGACATTTCCAAATTTTAGATATTACCTCGAATTTTAATTTATTCTATATGGTAAAACTATGCCTCCTTGGGATAGAAGAGCCTAAGTAAATTGTTTATTACCTTCTTATTTGAATTTTCATCGAATTAAAATGTCAAATTCACCTGAAATTTGGCCTTTTTTTTTCCAATCATGCGCAGTGCGCTTGAATGCTTCAGCTTGCCCCAAAGTTGGTTCTTTGTGTAAATAAACAGGAAGCACCGCCATTGACACATACACAATACATATATGCATTGGTGTCGTTCACAAAATGACATTGTGTCAAATTTAAAAAATAGTCATGGCAGTGTGTTTTCCTTGACGCCCCATGGCTGGTGCGTTATAAAACACAATGCACCACTAAAAAAAACATTTGTGATCTAAGAATTATGGAGCACCACTGTGTTCAAATAAATTAATCGCACCACCCGATTTTCAACTTAAAAATTAACCTAACAGTGCACCAAAGTTAAAAAAAAATGCACCAGTTTGTAAATAACATGGTATCGAGCTTGATATTTAAGATTTTATCATAGTGGTGTGTTTTACGGGACACATCATTACAGGTGCGTATACGATAACAATAAGAACCGGTGTCATGCACAAAATGACATTGTGCCAAATTTAAAAAATAATCATAGTGGTGCGTCTTCCTAAACGCCCCATGGCCGATGTGTTATACAACACAACACACCGCTAAACATAATGTCGGTGCTCCAAGAAATATGGAGTGTTGGTGCATTCCGATTAACGAATCACATCGCCCAATTTTCAACAAAAAAGTTTACCTAGCAATGCACCAAGGTTAACAAACTACATTGGCGTTATAAACACACGACCACACAAGAGTGAATATTTAACGGCTTCTCATAGCAATGTGTCTTTCTCAACGCTCTGTTGTCGATGCGTTAATAAACACAACTCACCGTTAAACAAAATGTTGTTGCTCCAAGGTGACAAAGCGTTGGTGCCTTCACATTAACACATCGCACCACATAATTTGCAATAAAGAAATTAACCTAATCATTCCCATAGGTATACAAAAGCATCGGCGTTGTAAATAACACGACACCATCCCAATATTTAAATATTTAACATATTGGTGTGACTTATGGGATGCCTTGTTATTGGTGTTTCCAAGTATATGAAACGCATTGGTGTTATTCATAGCACGACACTGCACCATAACGTTTAATATGTAACATATCAGTGTAGGGAACGGCCTGTGACCAGTGTCATGCATATGGACACACCATTAAAGACATATGGTGCTCCAATTATAACTTAACATTGGTGTGTTATAGATAACAAATCACACCGCCTAGCTTGGAAAATATTCAAAATGGCACTGAGGTGTGTCTTATGAATCCCCTTGTTCTCGGTGCATTATATAACACAACACACCGCTAAAGACTTATCGATGCTCCAATGACAATGGAGCATTAATGCATTGTACTATCTGCATCGCATAGCAGTGCTTTATTACTGTTATAACACATGATGGCGATGCATATATATTATTGTGGGCGCACCAATTACTTTTACAC
>JZKD02S1587802.1:23575-45323 GCA_000966675.3 Picea glauca
AAGAATGCCTTTAATGCAAAACCCAAGATTTCAAAGGTAAAAAAAAGTTTTTCAAATAACTTGAAAAAGGATCGCACTTATAAGATGAGATGCAATTCGAGAGAGTTGGTTTTGTTTAAACAATGAAAGCAAATCTAAAGGAACACCCAAAAGATTTTTAAAAACAAAAAGACTCTCTTCTCAAAGGTACCACCAACACTTTAAGCCCAAGGGAATAAGATTAGATGAACTAAACTGTACCCAAAAGAAAAAAATTACTTTAATCGACTAAACAAAATGGCACACAAGACAATATTTCAAATTGAATTTGAAAAAATGTTGCATCGATAACTCCTAGGACATATCTAAGAGAGATATGGAGGAGTGGAAGAAAGGAAAGACACATATATGGGCCGTGTTTGAAGGATATCCCTTCAAAAACTAGCTTTCAGAGCCTGGTCGCTCCCTGTTAATGACCATAGGGTGAACAAAATGCTCTGGTCGTTCCATGTAGAAGGCTAGAGGGCGACCCCAGTGTGTTGGTTTCTCCCTACAGTGAAAATATCAAGTTGCCCCCCCCTACAATGGAAAAACTAGCTACCAAAAGGGGTTGGTCTCTCCCTACAATGGAACAACCAGTGACCATAAAGTTTTGGTCACTCAATGTGCATGGAATACCCACGATCACAACTGTACAATTGGAAAAAAAGTAGATCTGAAGTCGATCTATTAGATCCGAGGATGAGAATTTTCAAATGGCCTCGGGAAAAACTTATTGACAGATCACAAAAAAAATTGGGTCTTACAACAAGCAAGGATATTGGAAATACAAATCAAAGAAACCGAGGAAGAAAAATTAACTAAGCAGTAGTAGCTTCCCCAGTGGAGTCACCAGTCTATTGTAGGATATTTTCACCCTACATGAGTTACCTCCCTTAGGCTCTCCCTAGACCTAAGAAAGAATAGAGATACAAGTTGTGGACCTCCCTAGATCTAAATCATACACATAAATGATATGTAAGTAAATGGAATAAAGAGCTTACCCGGTCGCCTGACGATTGTCCTTGCACGCTCCTTCATTGTTATCTTTGTCAAAGATGTCCTTCACTCTCGTCAATGTGTATCTATGCACATGAAGATACACACACAATCCTTTCACAAGATCAAATATATCATGTGTATATTTATTATAGATCTAATTATATATCATAAACATCTTAATTATGATAATCATACACAATCAAATAAGAGGGAAAGTCACATGCATCTTCTATTGATCAAATGAAAAAAATTTACAACTTAAAATTTGATAGCTTGATGAAGTTCTAACCAGATTCATTTCCCAAGCTTCGTGACTAATTTGCCAACATAAACTTACTTTCTCTTTTCCTCCCCTTTTCCCATGAGAGACCCCCATTATTTATAGGATAGTATAAATAATATCAAATGGAAATTTGGATAAGATCTCCATGCCCAAGATAAAAATGTTCTCGAGGTCGAATCACAAAGAATCAGGGGTTCAATCTTATCTCATGAAACCAAGCCTAAAAATAGAGTAACAGACCTGGTCGTGCCCTGCATTCTTGCAGGAAGCGACTGGTCGCTCCTTTCAGGAGGACAGGGAGCGACCAAAACTTTATGGTCACAGGTTGTAAATGGACAACCAACGACCATGCAAAAAAGTACTGTAATCTCAGGGGAAAACTTGTATGATTTAGTGGCTAAGACTATTGACCCTAGATGATGCCCATCAAGTGATCATACAACAAATAATTGTATAACACTCTCCTTTCTCTCTCTTACTCTCTTCCCCATACTTAACCATTTTTCTCTCTTCCACTCTAGTCTCCATATTCTACACTTAGCCATTTTTCTCTCTTTCATTCCTTACTCTCATTTCTTTACTTAGTCATTTCCACATTCTGACGCAGGCATGAGCCACCTCCGACACCCGCTCATAGAATCGATCTAATCCCCTCTTCGAGCCAAATTAGATCTTTGAACTCCCAATGGAATCCTTGTGAATAACTCGGTCCATAGGTCCTTTCTTCACCCGCACGACCTTCTGCACCTAACCGCGCTCTTTCCCTGATGACAGTTTCAGGTTTTTGGGGTTTTTCCCTTTCCGCTGTCAAGAGTTCTTGCACTCTCGAATCCCCGATCTCTGATGAGCTCTCTGCCCGGCCTTAGCCCCTCCTGGCTATGTCCTCTAGTTCATATGACTAGCCTCTTATATGACCGCAACCATACATCCTTTTCATCGGGGTTTCGGGCTTTCCAATGCCAAAATGCAATTGCCCTTTAGATCTGTGATCCTCTGATTCCCGATACGCTCCAACTTCCGCTAGTCCCCTGGGCTAGTCTTTTGGGTCCATACGACCTCCCTCTATATGACCACAGTCATATCACCTATCGGGACTTCGATATTTCTTATGCCGAAATGTACATGTCCTCAGGACTCACGAAATGCCGAATCCTGATTTCCCAATATGCTGACAGCTAGCAAATTATGTCCGCCTTTAGCCTGATCAATGACTGTGATTGCCTATGAAACCAACGGCTCCCATTCTCCCTCGAGACTTCGGGGTTTCAAATGTTGAAAAACATTTTCCCTCGGTGCTACCGATCTTTCGAATCCCGGTTTTCTGTCGTGCTGACAGCTGGCCCCCACATAATGGATCTTTCCTCCTTTCTCCGATATGCTGACAGTTGGATCCCATGATGGGTCCTTCCTCCTTGTCGAGGTTTTGGACTTCGCGATTCTGAAATGCCCAAACACGTTGTCACCAGGATTCCCGATATTCCGATGACCAAAATGCCGATAGACGACTTCCTGTTGGGCCTTTCCTTGATCACGCTTGCGGCCTTGACCTTTCAACAGTCCTTTACCCCATCAACATTTTGGACTTCGCAAAACTGAAATGCACGAACTCTTTTCTCTTGGGATTTCTGATATCTCGATTCTCGATACGCTAATAGACGACTTCTCTTTTCGGGATTTTTCTGGAAGCTTCGATCGCTGCCACACATACTCCTCTGATGGATGGCCCTGATTTCTCCTCGTGATTTCACGACTCCAAGTGTCTTGGGTGCCTTGTCTCCAGGACTCGCAAAACGCTGATCCTCGATACACCGATGGACTTTCGATCTTGTCCACGTGTCCCCGCTAGCGGATGGTCCAAATCTTCTCGGTGTTTCGAGACTTGAAGTGTCTCGACTTCCTCGACCTCAGGATATCTGATATCCCAAACACCGATATCCCGATGTCTAGTGTCCGGGTCTCCAGAATGGACGATCACATGACACGCATCCCCTCTCAGATGGACAACTGTGATTCCTTCACTGTTTCGGGACTTGAGATGTCCCGGCTTTTTCAACCTCAACAACTCCGATTTCCCGAGTGCCGATATCCCGATACACCAATGCCTCTCGTCAGGATTTTTTTCGTCTCCTATCCATGAAGGTAAACCTCGTGCAGCTCCTATCCAATCTGACGACTGACGGGAAATTTTCTCTAGATCTGACGGCTCAGATCCTTTCTCCCGTGCGCTTCTCCTGTGCGCCTTCCTAGACGTGAAAACCAACGGTCCAGATCTTCTTCTCTAGCCGATCTGACGGCTGATGTGCTCCCTCCTGAACTTCCTGCGCTTTCTTCCCAGACTTGGGAGAAAATTCAAATTCCTCAAAGGCCTCAACCCTTTGTTTGGTTCCTCGTGCGAGCTCTCGACTTCGATTTTGCCTCCTCGTATGAAAACGCTGTTCCTCCTGAGCTTTGGGAACTTTGAACTCTCCAAAGAGTTCCTCAGCCTCTGCACTCTTTGTAGCCCGACTCTGGGCATGAAAGCACTCACCCTCCTGAGCTTTTCCTTCTGCTCCAACAACTCCTTGCTGAGCTTTCAGGGTGTTCCTTAACCCTGTGAAGATCCCTCAGTGGACTCTTCCTTCAAGATATAGAACTCAAAGAGTTCTCTTCTCTTCCATGTGCCTATCTGCACAATGACTCAAATGCCCACCTGGCAGAGTGACTTCTCAGAACTTCCAGCAGTTCTGTTCTTCTCTTCTGTGCACCCTTTGCACTTGCTCAATGCCCACCTGGCAAAGCTCTCAGAATCCTCGGTGATTCTGGCTTCTGTCTGAACTCACAACAGAGTTCCTCCCATTGCACCTTGTGCCTGTGCTCAATGCCCACTCGGCAGAGCCTTTACAGAATCCACAACAGAATTCTGTCTGCAACTGTGTCTCTCATACACAGCCTTGCCTCCAAGGTGTTCAACAACCTTGAGGTCTTCACTGAGTTGTTGATTCCAGTTCTTGTGCCGCAGCACGTCTTTGTCTGAACCCGTAGTGTTCAGAAGTGAAACCTCTATGCACGGCTCTCAGAACCCACAACATTCTGTCACACCCTCCTGGTGTGAAGCCTCAAATACTTTCAACCCTGGAAATCAAGAACTCCTGCAAATGCCTAACATACATTCATTCACAACATATAAAAGAACACACCAAGGCATCCACATAATACAGAAAATATGCAGGAAAAACTGCTTCTGTTTATATTAAATAAAATGCCTCTTTACAAAGGTGTTCCTGAGCACGGCCTGTAACAAGGTCTCAACTCTTCTCTTCTGCTCTCTACTTACTTACCAAAATGAGATATGAAAATATCTTTTACCTGAGGGGGCTCTTTGAGCGTTTCCCTCCAGATTCACCTACCCTATTCAATTACATTGAATGGGTTGTCTAGTCCCGAATCGGATCTAGATCTCAGCCATTACACACATTAATGGCCGGTCTACTCTACGCCTGCACAAAGGCACGGCTTCCCAGCTCAATAGCTTAAACATTTAAATTACATTAAATTCAAATTCCAAATGAGGCTGCGCCTCCCTTCAACGCGAGATTTGAATTCGTAGACGTGGCTGGCTGGCTGACTTGGAGAGATGCTCCTGCATCAAACTCCTCAGCTGCAAAATCATGAGCTCCTGCTCATGAGATTCCCCTCTCAGCTGTTGGGAGTCCTCCTGGATCCCAAATAAATATCTAGAGCTTCCCATCTGCTCCATTCTGCTGTTGCTTCTGCGCTGCTGCTGCCGCTGCTTCTCTTATGCTCAACTTCTCCTCGCTAGCAGTGTCTGATGATCGGATCATCAGCTCCATGATCTCCTCGATCACTTCGTCCAGCTGCTCCCATGGTTGGCTCTGCTCATGCAGTCTCCTCAGCTGCAAATTTTTTTGGCACATGAGCAGATCATCATGATCTCCCATGCTTTCTTCCTCAGCTTCCAACTTCACCTGTTGGATGTGCACACTGTACACCTTCACCCTTCTCTCCAGGGCTTCAACCTATTGCCACAGATTAGCAAAAAAAATGTTGTCTGCCTCCTGTCCTTCTTCTGCTGCAAACTCCCACGTTGCAGTCTTTTCAGCTTCTTGGCTGAAAATGTCGAGCCATTCCTCAGAATACTCGTCTTCTTCATCTGCTTGGGCATCTTCCAAAGTCTGTTCCAATTCTTCTTCTTTCCTGACAGTCATAGCTGACTGTTCTTTTGCTATCGCTGCTCTCTCTGCAACACAGACTTCTACCTCCTCTCGGGAAAGTGGTAGGAATAACCCAATTCCCCCAATCATCATAAGATCTCTCATATCTTCCTCCTCGGTCAGCTGCTCCTGCTGATCCAAACTCACCTCTGAGTTTATGAGACTCTCAGACACTCTCATTTGTTCTGTCAGCTCCTCGGGCTGATCAAAATTCACCTGCTCATCCCTGCCCACCTGGAAATATGAGATGTCCTTGCTGCCCTCCTGGAAGACCATGGAATCAACTAATTCCAACTCTGTTTCCTTGCCCACCCGACAAACTGGAAACCTTTCGCTGCCCTCCTGGAAGTCTTCAAGATCCCGCAGTGACCTCATATCATTGCTCAGCTAGAAATGTGAAATTCCCTGGCTGTCCTCTTGACAGTCCGTGAGACCCCGCAACGATCTCATTTCGCTGACCACCTGGAAAATTGAAATTTCTTCTCTACCCTCCTGGCAGTGCTTGAGATCTTCAACTGATCCCAATTCATTTTCAAAATCATCGAGACTTCTCCCAGTCTCTGGTTCACAGACATAAATCATCTTTTCCTCTGTGGCCTTGAGGTTTTCAGCATGCCTCAACCACTTTCTCAACAACCTATGCTATCTTCTGACCATCAATTTCTTGACTGGCCATTTCGCTTTTGCATTCTTCATGGGCCACTCATATACCCATCTCGGCTTCTTATCCTGCCGCAGCTTCAATTCGAGCTCATCTATCCTTGCGTTCAACTGCATCTTCAACGCAATCCATTTCATCTCCGCTCTTATATCAACAAGCTCTTCATCTATATCCTCTTGACTCCACAACTCTGAGTTTTTCCTTCCAGCAGATCTACGGCCTTCAGTAGCCATCTTGATGTCTCTGTCTGCTCTCCTAGAAAACCTACTGTCACTCTACATCCCGAGTGTTTCCAGCTTCACTTACAGTCCTCCTGACTGCCTCCTTGATCGTTGCCTATCTTAAAACAAATCCTTACAGAGTCCTCAACAACTCTGTCTTCTTTCACCTGAAATATACAGATGAATTTCCTGCTCTGATACCACTTGATGTGTATTAGAGTGCTCTTTACCTCTTGCCTCTCTTGCTTGAAATATACAGACAAGAATAAGGATCTGATACCACTTGATGCAGGTGCGATCCACCTCCGACACCCGCTCACAGGATCGATCTAATCCCCTCTTCGAGCCGAATTAGCTCTTTGGACTCCAAATGGAATCCCTGTGAATAACCTGGTCCACAGGTCCTTTCTTCACCCGCACGGCCTTCTGCACCTGACCGCGCTCTTTCCCTGATGACAGTTTCAGGTTTTCGGGGTTTCTCCCTTTCCGCTGTCAAGAGTTCTTGCACTCTCGAATCCCCAATCTCTGATGAGCTCTCTGCCCGGCCTTATCCCCTCCTGGCTATGTCCTCTAGTCCATATGACTAGCCTCTTATATGACCGCAACCATACATTCTTTTCGTCAGGGTTTCAGGCTTTCCAATGCCAAAATGCAATTTCCAATTGGATCCGCGATCCTCCGATTCCCAACGTGCTCCAACTTCCGCTAGTCCCCTGGTCTAGTCTTTTGGGTCCATACGACCTCCCTCTATATGACCATAGTCATATCACCTATCGGGACTTCGATATTTCTTATGCCGAAATGTACATGTCCTCAGGACTCGCGAAATGCCGAATCTCGATTTCCAGATATGCTGACAGCTAGCAACTCCTGTCTGCCTTTAGCCTGATCAACGACTGTGATTGCCTATGAAACCAACGGCTCCCGTTCTCCCTAGGGACTTCGGGGTTTCAAATGTCGAAAAACATTTGCCCTCGGTGCTACCAATCTTTCAAATCCCGGTTCTCTGTTGTGCTGACAGCTGCCCCCCACACAACAAAGCTTTCCTCCTTTCTCCGATACGCTGACAGCTAAATCCCACGATGGCTCCTTCCTCCTTGTCGAGGTTTCAGACTTCGCGATTCCGAAATGCCCAAACACCTTGTCACCAGGATTCTTGATATTCGGATGACCAAAATGCTGATAGATGGCTTCCTGTCGGACCTTTCCTCGATCACGCTCGTGGCCTTGACCTTTCAACGGTCCTTTACCCCATTGGCATTTCAGACTTCACAAAACCGAAATGCATGAACTCTTTGCTCTCGGGATTTCCGATATCCTTATTCCCGATACGCCAATAGACAACTTCTCCTTTCGGGATTTTTCTGGAAGCTTCGATCGCTGCCACGCGTCCTCCTCTAATGGACGATCCCGATTTCTCCTCGCAATTTCGCGACTCCAAGTGTCCTGGGTGCCTTGTCTCCAGGAATCGTGAAACGTCGATCCCTGATACACTGATGGACTTTCGATCTTGTCCACGTTTCCCCGCTAGCGGACGGTCCAAATCTTCCCAGCGTTTCGAGACTTGAAGTGTCTCGACTTCCTCGACCTCAGGATCTCCGATATCCCAAACGCCGATATCCCGATGTCTATTGTCCGGGTCTCCGGAATGGATGATCACGTGACATGCGTCCCCTCTCAGATGGACGGCTGTGATTCCTTCGCTGTTTCAGGACTTGAGATGTCCCAGCTTTCTCAACCTCAGCAACTCCAATTTCCCGAGTGTCGATATCCCGATACACCAATGCCTCTCGTCGGGATTTTTTCCATCTCCTATCCATGAAGGTAAACCTCGTGCAACTCCTATCCAATCTGACGGCTGACAGGAAATTTGCTCCAGATCTGACGGCTCAGATCCTTTCTCCCGTGCGCTTCTCCTGTGCGCCTTCCTGGATGTGAAAACCAACGGTCCAGATCTTCTTCTCTAGCCGATCTGACGGCTGCTATGCTCCCTCTTGAACTTCTTGCGCTTTCTTCCCAGACCTGGGAGAAAATTCAAATTCCTCAAAGGCCTCAACCCTTTGTCTGGTTCCTCCTACGAGCTCTCGACTTCGAGATCGCCTCCCCGTATGAAAACGTTGTTCCTCCTAAGCTTTGGGAACTTTGAACTCTCCAAAGAGTTCCTCAGCCTCTGCACTCTTTGCAGCCCGACTCTGGGTGTGAAAGCACTCACCCTCCTGAGCTTTTCCTTTTGCTCCAACAACTCCTTGCTGAGCTTTCAGGGTGTTCAGTAACCCTGTGAAGATCCCTCGGTGAACTCTTCCTTCAAGATACATAACTCAAAGAGTTCTCTTCTCTTCCCTGTGCCTATCTGCACAATGACTCAAATGTCCACCTGGTAGAGTGACTTCTCAGAACTTTCAACGGTTCTGTTCTTCTCTTCTGTGCACCCTTTGCACTTGCTCAATGCCCACCTGGCAGAGCTCTCAGAATCCTCGATGATTCTGGCTTCTGTCTGAACTCACAACAGAGTTCCTCCCATTGCACCTTGTGCCTGTGCTCAATGCCCACTCGACAGAGCCTTTACAGAATCCACAGCAGAATTCTGTCTGCAGCTGTGTCTCTCATACACAGCCTTGCCTCCAAGGTGTTCAACAACCTTGAGGTCTTCACTGAGTTGTTGATTCCAGTTCTTGTGCCACAACACATCTTTCTTTGAACCCGCAGTGTTCAGAAGTGAAACCTTTGTGCACGGCTCTCAGAACCCGCAACGTTCTGTCACACCCTCCTGGTGTGAAGCCTCAAAGACCTTCAACCCTGGAAATCAAGAACTCCTGCAAATGCCTAACATACATACATTCACAACATATAAAAGAACACACCAAGGCATCCACATAATATAGAAAATATGCAGGAAAAACAGCTTCTGTTTATATTAAATAAAATGCCTCTTTACAAAGGTGTTCCTGAGCACGGCGTGTAACAAGGTCTCGGCTCTTCTCTTCTGCTCTCTACTTACTTACCAAAATGAGATATGAAAATCTCTTTTACCTGAGGGGGCTCTTTGAGCACTTCCCTCCAGATTCACCTACCCTATTCAATTACATTGAATGGGTTGTCTAGTCCAGAATCAGATCTAGATCTCAGCCATTACACACATTAATGGCTGGTCTACTCTACGCCTGCACAAAGGCACGGCTTCCCAGCTCAACAGCTAAAACATTTAAATTACATTAAATTCAAATTCCAAATGAGGCTGCGCCTCCCTTCAACGTGCGATTTGAATTCGTAGACGTGGCTGGCTGACGTGGAGAGATGCTCCTGCATCACATTCACGTTCATATTCCCATTTTCTTTTATTTTTCTTTTCCATTTTCACTTCCATTATTTCATTTTCCATTTCCTTTTTCTTTTTCTTTTTCCCTTTCCCATTTCCTTCTTATTCTTCTTATTTTCCATTTTATTTTTCTATTTCCTTTCTTATTTTATTTTTCTTCTCCATATTCACGTTATTTCTATATTTCACGTAATTCCAGTATATACCTCCCCAAAACTTACCATGTTTTCTCTTCCAACACTTAGTCAAATTTGAGTTATACGGGAGTAATAATGCGGGGTTGGAACAAGTCCCAGGTCTGCATGCCCATAGATCCGTAGGTTTGCAATCGCGCTACCTACAAATTACACCTCTTACTTATGTGCCCCACACAATGAACTTTTCACTTTTCACCTTTTTCATACTTAGTCATTTTCTTGAAATGAAAATGCAGGATGATTTACTACCATGTTTACCTTTTTTTCACATGTCTTCAGGTCCGCAGGTCCACAATCCCACATTCATTAATATGCACTCCCATTCCTTATTTTTTTCATCTCATACTCAGTCATTTTTACCATTTTTTATTCTCTCACCTACCTCCTTTACCTTCACATTCCCGTAACTCCACAAACCCTACATTTATTTTTTTAATATTATTTCCTATCCTTCTTCCCTTTTTTTCATAGACCTAACATGTTGGGACATGTAGCAATGAGGTGGATCCATCCCCTAATGACATGTTGCGGTGATATGAACCAATCCATTAATGACACATGGTAGTGACATGGACCTACCCACAGGTGACACATGGCGATGACATGGGTGTTGACTGGGTTATGATGGGCGCTAACTGGGTTATGACTGGATGTTATATGAGCCATCCAAATTTTATTAATTCATGAAACTTTCCTAAGGCATGAGAGCTACACCAAAGTCTCTCTAGTCTCCTTTATTCCACATGAAGACTATGTAGAAATTTTCATTATAAACATTAAACTCTTCATCACCACAATGCATGTGGCATTTAAATGGGTGAATTTTGATGAAGGGCTAGGATTGATCCACAAATTTGATGGATGGCTGCTGAGAAACGATATTCAGAAGTTCATAATTCAAGATCCGGTGTATCCGTTTTGGACAAACCATACCTCATTGGAAAGGTAATTCAAAGAGGAAGACAATGGAACATGTATCAAGGGATGAATTTTTCCATAATTCTCCTATAAATTGAAATAAAATTCAGCTCTATTTTAATGGTTTGTTAGTAATTTTGTTTGGAACCTCGACTTTTCAAGGCTATAACTTGAGATCTAGAACTTTGATTCACACTCAGAAAGACTCGTTGGAAAGATGGGATGATGAATATTACTTATAGAGTGGTTTCTATGGCTAATAAATCACTATCATGTTCAAAAAATTAAAACATAGTTCACTCTTGTTTAAGGCAGTCAACTTCAAGTTTTGGAATTGAAAATTTATTAAATCTCTTTTATAAAAGAATAAAGTGGGTCCCACTTGGAGGCACAAATTTCAATAACATAATTCATTAATGAGACTTCAATAAAGAATTATTGAAAAGAAGGAAGCGTATGGAAAATTCTAGAAAGACAAACCCTAACTACTTCAAGAACATTGAGAGCTGATTTTAAAAAGGCAAGAGAAGGCACCACCAAGGGGTTGGCAATCAAAAGTTTCTACAGTGGTGAAGAGTCTACAAGAAGCAAAGCTTTATCTTTCCAAGATTCGGTGGATTGGTATGCTAAATTTTTTCTCTTTACATCTTATTCCTTTCTATTTCTTTCCATCAAATCTTCCATGATTGTATGGAAAACATGAATATTTGGGTCTAAGCAGCTCTTTCTCTATAAATATTCAATCATCTTATAACATTTCAGGTCCAAAGGAGTACAACCCCTATTTGTAAAAAGTAGATGCAATTCATTTTAGTTCATGTAATTGTCATTTAGACCTTGTTGAAGTTGTTTTAGTTCTCTTGTTCCACACATTATTTGAACTTGTCATATTGGGATATTGTTATAAATTTCTCTCACAAAGAACTATTTCGAGGTATTACATTGGCGATTTATTACACTCGAGTTGAAAGCATGTGATTTCAAATGTATTGCCAATCAAAATATTTTTTTAGTAATAATTAAGTCATCTTAAAAGTTCTTTGAATACCTGTCCATTTCTTTTTGTAAAATTCATAGCAGATTCCAAGTTCAGTTTATCTTACAAGAATGTCTATTGAAAGGAGACTCCAAAACCTTGTAGATACAAATATTTGTTGACACACTTTATCCTATATTTTCTTTAAATGATCTAATGTATATTTGTATAACTATACATAAGGGTTGTACATTTGTATATACAAGCTTTGTTGGAAGATATTTCGGGGTTTTCTCTTTAGCATTCGTTCTTTGATTCTTTGTATAATCATATAAATAATCTTTCAACATTTCATCAAAGAGGAGTACCACCAGTATAAAAACGCAGGGGGATTTTTTGCTCATGAGGTTGACCTTAAGACCATAAAACAATCTTTTAGATCAATAAGAGGGAACAAATCATGCAAAGAGGTATGACCACAACCCTACCCTATCCATCCCAAGACAAGGCCAAAAGAATCAGGAAAAGGTAGATCCTCATCCTCAGCTACCAATCCAACACTCAAATACCGAGAAGGGATGAGAAGGGACCTAAGGAAAATTGTAAGGTTTCCCATGGAAGAAGAAAGAGATAAATAGGGGATCAAACTAGTCCTAGAGAAAAAAAAATTCTCACAGCCCAAGGCTTGCCGGTCATGCGTGTGAAACCAAAAACCCTTCCGAAAAACCATAGGTTGAAAATAACTCAGTATTATAGGCAATTGACCATCATGAGGAAAACTCCCAACCACGTCTATAGTGGAACAAAAAGGTGAAAAAGGAAAAGGATGGAAACTCTTGTCACAAAAATCCCTCTCAAAGCCAATCATGTCCTTATCAAATTTAGAGCAAAGCGATGGTTGAAGCTCTTCTTCATAGAATAAATTCAAGTGCTCAAAAGAGTGTGTATCAACCCTCGAGGACAATGCTGGAATAAATCATCCTTGAGTGGTTGGAACAAATCTGTAATCATGTCATCTTCTTGTTTCCAAACATTTGAATCAATAGTAATGACATATGGCTGTTGTAAAGACAACAATTGAAAGTGACCTTCAATGTCATAAATGGAATCTTCACCGGGACAAATCACATCCCATTTACGTCTCGTAATATATAAAATTAAGTTGTTTTGATGTAACCGTTGAAGGGAATGCCGATGCAACAACCTCTTGTCGATTGATGAGCGCTTTGTTTTGGACTATTGTTGCAGCTTCTTGAAACAAACAAAAAATCATCATCTCATCACCATAATTGAACGAATGGAGGGAACGTTTATTGAAAAAAATCATTGACAAATTTGTTGAGGGCGTGTTTTACTGAGTATGAATCTGCTAGGCACAAATTTGTTGAGCTAAATTCAAGCTACACGTCATTATTTCGTCAGATGCCAATGGAATCCATTCTGAACTATTCTGAACTGAAACAAAAATAGTTACAATGCAATGGACCAGCTACAGATGAATCTAGCAATGATCATTGGATCACAGGTTCGAGATTTATTAACAATTATTGGCTTCTATGGCACTTCGAGTGAGGTGGAGATGAAAGTCTTTATAGAGCAACTTTTGAAAACAGTCTAATGGAATTCGAATAACGTTGAAGCGTATGATGGATAAGAACTGTAGCTACATGTCTATCAATGGAGGATAGTCAACGCCTTGATCAAACTGCGTCCTATTGAAGGTGGAGAAATCAAGCATGTTCTTTAGAATTGATCTTACAGATTGACAATTAAAAAACAATTCAATGTGTTTATGCTTGGTGATAATCAAATCTTCTTGTCTTTTTCTTTGACATTACATTGTAAATCTACATGCTTCCACTGTAAGCCACACTCTCATGGACCACTACCATGAGGTGTTACAATACCTCACATTCCACAGATCCCTACCATGGATCTCAACACTATCAAGCCTTTAAGAACTATAAGAGCTTTGATACCATGTTGACGAAGTGTTCTCACACTTAATTTTATTAACAAGAAAAATATAATTACAAATAAAATTGAAGACTCAAAACCTACTTAATCTCACTTGAAAAAAGAGCTTGTTTATATAGCTCAACTCTAAACTAAAATTTAGGAAAACAACCACTCACATAATCACATGAGTATAATAAATGTTCTTTACATAAAAGTTGGGTGTTCTTATCCTAACAAACTAGAATAATCTAATTTCTAAAAACATTTAAACTGGAAAAAATACTTAAACTATAGAACTTTAGGATTATGAGGCTAACAATTCTTGCCCTATAATAAGAAATGTGTGTTAATTGGACTTGGGTGTTTGCAATAGAAGAAACAATGATGTCTAAGGATGTATCTAGCGAGAGCCATGAAGGTTCTCTGATATTTTTTCTCAAGTCATGTATAAGGGTTTTTAGAGACTTCAGCTCTGCATCAATTTCAATATTTATGTTTGTCGATACTAAGTTGGAATTTGGTATGTCTTCATGTAGTGATATTGAATTTGGTTTTTTGTTTTTCTCTAAAATCCATGTTAATTTTGTAAACTCCTATTATTATTTTTTTTTTAATTTAAACAAATTAAAAAAAATAAAAAACAACTCCTTGATGGTTTATGAATACCTCGTACCATGATTGTTGTTGGAATGAGCAGCGCTGTAGCCACTAAATTAAAATGTTGTTGTTGGAATGAGCAGCGCTGTCGTGAGCAGGTTCTCCACTTCAATAATCGTGAGCACGTTCTCCATATGGTCGAATTTGGTATCCAGGAATTTTTTGTGATCCAGGAATTTTTTGTCCCCTTCATTATCATGAGCACGTTCTCTACTATATCATATTGTCGAATTTGGGTTTCCTGGTGGGTGACTACTTGGTCTTATCCGCTGTTTGATTCTATCTTCTTTGGACAGGAACGGACGGGGATGGGAGGAAAACACTTATTCACTCTTGCATTTTTTTTTAAAGAAAAACGACCCTCGTTAAGGGTGGAGATATTGGATTAGGGTTTTGAAAATCATTTGAATAACAATGTCACCTTTATGACTCTATCTTTAACTTCGAACGTCTTAAGTCTGTTTCACTATTAGAATTCGACCATTTGTGTGTCTTAACATCGAGTTACCAGAGATTTTGTTTCTTTTCAAAGTGTTTTAATGAAAAAAGGTCGATGCCTAATATTTCACTAAGTCATAATTGAGCGTTTTTTTTTTCATTGTTTAAATTGCATTTTTGAATGCATGAATCAATTCAACTTCTTGAAAAACCTCTAAAGCATTTGGATTGTGCAATCTTAATGATTGAAATCTGCAATTTCAATGATCCTTCTAAATCTAATTGAGAATATTGAGAGCAACCATTGCACAGATTACACACACAAACTATCATTGTATTATTATCACACATCAAGATATAACATGTATATATAGTTGGAGTGAGATCCAACCAATTATAATCTTGGAGATTTAGGTTGAGAGAATATCTCAACAGTCTCCTACAAAACCTCAAGCCAATCCCCAAACTTAGCACACAACATTAATGTGAGCATTATCTCTAACACCCCCCTTTAATGCTTACATTAAAAAAAATGATATGCTACTAATGAAATCAATATTACTTCTGATTCTTCTTATGCTAAACGTTGTCTGAATGACCACATGTTGTATATGTTGATCATAATCTCTCTCTCGACTGGGTGAGTGAAGCAAACGAAAAAATAAGAGACATCGTTGAAATCACACACTAATCTAAAAACCGCAGCTTGGATTTTGTAAGTATGAATGCGCTGCTCCATATCTTCACAGAAAGTTGTGTTGGTTGAGTTGAGCTAAAAAGAGAGAATTTTTCACAACTTGATATGCTACATATGTTCTCTTATTTCCATTTGAAATGCTTTCCCAAATATTGTATTTGATACTTACGACCAAAATTTTCACTATCATCCACCAATCTGTGAGTCTCCTTGATCTTGGTTGCACGACTCCTTCTGATGATGACTCTCTCAACAAAAAAAACAAAACAACTGTTGTAGCTCTCTCTTATGCAACGCCTCTCTTACATGCAACATAATTAACACTCTCAAACATACACATAAACTAAAACACTCCACTCCACTCTCCTACACTTATCTACACTTATCAACGCTCACATCTCTTTCACATCTTCATGGCCATCCCGTGAGGGATTTAAGCCAATCCAGGCTCTGATACCAAAATGGAAAGTATTGAGAGAATCCATTGCATAGATTACACACACAAACTATAATTGTATTATTATCACACATCAAGATATAACATGTATATATAGTTGGAGTGAGATCCAACCAATTCTAATCTTGGAGATTTAGGTTGAAAGAATATCTCAACAGTCTCCTACAAAACCTCAAGCCAATCCCCAAACTTAGCACACAACATTAATGTGAGCATTATCTCTAACAAATCTTTGACTGGATTTTGGGTTAAATTGATCGGAAAAATGTGCCTAGAAAAAGTTAAAAATGTAGAACATTTAGACTACGCAATTATTGAAGTGTCAATGATTAGAGATAATGGAGCTCGAATGGTAGTCTAGAAAAAATTTGAAACATAAATCTCAAAAGACTTCGATGGGGCCTTTTGTCTAGCACTTTCAAAAAGGTAAGTGGGGTCTCATCATCAATGGTCACATGACTTAGCCATCAAGCCCTTTTGTGGTATTTCAAAATGTATCATGGAAAGAGATCGATAAGGACCATGTTTAGGCTACTTACAAAGGTAAGTGGATCCCACCATCACTGTCAAGGGATCCAGGGGGAGGTCATCAAGCCTCTTTAAAAAAACATGAGTTCATTTTTGAAAATCCCCCAATGGGGTGAATGTTAAATATTTTTGAAAGAGAATGTTGACCCATGCTAGATATATCAGAGGGTTAATCCATTAACACTAATCACGCTAATTTGAAACTGATATTTCAAAAAATTATGAGGGTTGATGGGGTTTTTCTTTGAGGCTTTGAAAGGGAAAATGGGGATTATGATAGAGGGCAAAGCATCAAAGATATAAATGTGATTAGTCTTCTTTGCACATATTGAAAAAAATTGAGAAAACCTTGATCATAATCTTCATTGTCAAGGCTTTGCTACAATTGGTGGGTCCCATTCTCAAATATGGGTGATTTTGGAACACAAGCCATCAACCTTCTTCATGTTAAGCCTTTTGTCATCATGAAATTGGGGAGACTAGGTCGTTGAGCCCTTTTAGAAAATCTTACATTGGTATTCCAAAAGGCCCCAATGGGGTCAACATCAACAAGATTTGAAAAAGAAGGTAGGCTCACACACAAGGCATTGATGTGTTAGAACATCAGGTCATCGAGCTTATTCTATCCAACATGAAACTTTGCTTGAAAAAGGTCCATGGGAAGGACAAGTTGACAAGTTGATTCCCTCAAGGGTTATGACATTTACATTCAAAGCATCAAGTCGTTGGTCAAATTGAGGGCGTTGAACAAAGTTGGAAGTTAAAAAATGAGGCTTTGAAAGACCCCTTTGGGGAAAATTTTAGCATAGTCGCAAAAGAGATACACTCTTGTGTTTCATCAGGTGAGCTTCAATTTTTTTTTGGTTTATAACTATGGAATAGAGCCTAGGGAAACCCACCGGACACTTCCCCTCATTTCGAGGATGGTACTTGGGGTAAACCAAATTTTGTATAAAGTCGAGGCTTTTTTGATAGCTTGCTCATTTAAGAGCTCAACACATCACTTGTGGTAATTGAAATTGGGTGGGTGGGAAAACACCACTCAACACAAACCACTCGGGCTAAACCCAATTGACATGTGAGCTTCAAACTTATTCAAAGGGTAGTTAAAAAAAAGGGGTCTAAGAGTAAAACTCTTCCTATTGAAAAAAGTGGAGCTTTGCAACTTTGAGAGGCTCAAACTCAAGCTTGCTTGGATTATTTCCAACCTTGAATTATATACACCAGTAGGCTTTCTAGACAAAGTCGTCGATCTATTAGTGGTTTCCATAATAACAAACATTCAAAAGAGGGAGAAGCATCAAATTTCAAAAAAAGAGAATAACATCTACCAAAGTACATTAAAAAAGAATATGCAAGGGGAAATAGGACAAGCTGATTCAAAATCATCATCAATGAAAAAAATAGACTAGATTATTCAATCAATTGAAACCAATGCAAGAAGGAAAGAAAAAGGAGCTTGAATCTTAAAGCAAAACCAACAAAAATGTGTTAATCCCTAGACAAAGCACACTTCTCCTATAGAAGGACATTTAAGATTATTGAAAACTTACCACATGATCAAGAAGAATTTTTTTGGGAAGGTCTTAAAACAGATGTTCAAAATTTTGTGTCTAGATGTGTGGTCTTCCAATAGAATAAGGGAGAGACAATCAAGATGCCAGGTCTCCTACAACCATTTTCTATACCAAGTCAATGTTGGGAAGAAGTTTCAATGGATTTTATTACAGGTTTACCCAAATATGAAGGAAATATTATTATCATGGTAGTAATGGATCAACTAAGTATGCCCATTTTTGTTCTCTTTCTCATCCTTTTAAAGCAAGTACAATAGCTGCAACATTTATGGAAACAATTCGAAATCTACATGGAGTCCCCAAGATTATTGTAAGTGTTAGAGATCCAATTTTCACTGGAAATTTTTGGACTGAATTATTTTCTTGTTTGGGTACTCAATTGGCTCACAACTCATCTTACCATCCTCAATTTGATGGGAAAATGAGATTGTGAATAAATTTCTAGAAGGATATATTCGTTGCTTTTCATATGATAAAAAAAGACAATGGGTCAAGTGGTCACCTTTGGAAGAATGGTGGTACAACACATCCTTCCATATTTCATCAAAAATGTCCCCATTTCTGGAATTTTATGGATATCATCCTCCATCCATCACATTTTCTTTGAAAGGATTACAAAGGTTGAAGTAATGGAGGACCACATAGGGCACCAATAAGAGGTTCTCAAACTATTGAAGGACAACTTGGTTATGGCACAAAATAGGATGAAACAACAAGAAGATCAACATCGCAATGAAAGGGGATTTGAAGTGGGGGATTGGGTATTTTTTAGGCTACAACCATATAAACAGATGTCCCTCAAGCAACAAAATAAGGACAATAAATTAGAACCCAAATATTATGCCCCTATAAGGTGTTGCAAAGGATTGGAAGTATGGCTTACAAATTGGAGTTGCATCTATCTTCATGTGTACATGTAGTCTTCCATGTTTCTTACTTAAAGAAGGTAATCGATGACAAGATCCCAATCCAAACTATTTTACTAGAGATTATTGAAGAAGGAAAAAGCATACTAGAACCCGAAACAATCCTTGAAACGAGGATTAAACAACTGCAAAATCAGCCAATTACCAAGTACTTCGTCAAATGGAAGAACCTGTCAATGGAAGAGGAAACATGGGAAGATGGTTTCTTCATGCAGAAACACCCATGGTTATGCAAGTGTTGAGGAAAACACTTGTTTGAAGGGGAGGTGCATGTTAAGCCCTAGACAAAGCCCCATGTTAAGTATAAAACCCCTTATTATGCCCTAGATATTGAATTATTAAATTTCTAGTGTTATATTAGTAGGTCGGCTAGAACCCTTCATTGTACCCTTTCATTATAATTGTACCCTTTGTCTCCTATATATATACCAAGGAGACCTAATCTTAGGAGCATCTTATATCATCGTGTACATTGAATATATTGTAAAAGGAGGTTTTCCTCTCGAAGTGGATGGTTATTCATTGACTTTTTGTGATTCTCAAGGTGTTGGTTCATAGCAAAAGGAAGCTCAGAGGGACCCATACTCACATATATGCTTGTTGGGGGCTCAATTAAATAGTGACACACTTGTATAATCCCAAAGTATCTCTCACTCCATAAGCCATTTAGTGCAACGAGTAGAAGTGTTGATTAATTCCGCTTGTGCAAATTCTAAGGATTAAAACAAAAGCTTACCTACTTGAGTTTACTCCTTGGTATAAAAAAGTGGTGTTCTTTGTGACCCTACTTATGATACTTAAAATATTGTGTCCTTAAAATAATAAAAGGAAAAATAAAAGTATTTTCATATAGAAATCACATTAATGGTCCAAGTTACAATCTCAATCACATAGGCTTTTAAAGGTACGTTGTGTGATGGTTTTCCTTAAGCATGAGTATACAATATCCCTGGGATGTTTATCCATTACCTGTTAGGCATTCCTAACCTCAATGGAGTCACCAAGGAATCACACACCTTCCTCTATTTCCAGTTAGGGGTCTATAGCCCCAATGTCCCACCTTACTTAACTTCCTTTTCATTGCATGTTATGTTTATATTTATGATTTTATGCATTGAATAGGAGGGGGGATGAAGCTAAGAGGGTTAACCACCTTCTATTGGGTTTTAGGAATTTACCATGCTTAAGTATAAGAATATCCCTTTTATTTTTTTGACTTTGAATCTTGACTTTCACTTTTCTTAAACATTGTCTATCAGTCTATGTCAATTTTTGTGGGAAGACTATTTCGTTACCCAAGTAGGGATGTGCTAATGTCCACATGATTATTTTTTTCAATAGAGCTCTAGATTGTTTGCTAGCTATTATCCACCTTAGACAAGAAGGGAGAGAAAAAACACACTTTAGGCTCTTCATTCAAAACTTAGGTGTTCGTTATTAGAGCATCACTTAAGAAAACCAAGGCATACATAAAAAAGTTGAGAACCAAACTAGAAATCAAGAATATACTAGGATTGTAACAAAAACTATGCTAAGAACATAAAATGCACTGACATCAAATGGGAAACTATTCTAAGTAACAAAAAATCAAGAATAGTAAAAAACAAAACTTAGTATAGGAAAGCATAAAAAATCTTACTATTACAAGCCTATCCACCTTAGGGGTAAATTAGCTAAAGTTACTTTTATAGATGTTGGTCATTGTTAAGCAAAGACAATTGAGGTTCCTTGCAAGTTGGGGATGTCAAGCCTTGGCCAATCTTCTTAACAATTTAGTATGATCCTATCTAGAAAAGTTGAAACTTTATGTATTTTTCTTCAAGACTCACATGTTTTATCCCACATCAAAACTAGATCTCTAATTTGGAAATCCTTACGAAAATGACAATTATCACACCACATAGCTAGACTAAGTTTTAATGATCTACAAACTTTTTCTTAACTTTATTTCTCTATTATTCAAACTTGAACAAGGCATTAATGCTAACTTACATTTTGGTAGACTTATTACCTAAAACTTTCTAAAAACATGGCAAGAAAGATAAATACATGTTTCAATGAAGAATAACTTCTTTGACATAAACCAAGAAGTAAGGAAAACTCCCCAATGAAACTTTGAAATTAACTTAATATTCTCACAAAATGTTTAAGAATAACTTCCTCAACATAAACCAATAAATAAGGAGAATTCCCCAATAAAACTTTGAAATAACTCAAATGCATTAAATAGCTAAATGTGCATTTCCAATAATAATTTATCTTTTTTTTTTTAAATAATTGAAATTAATTTCTTTTTAAACCACATTAAAAATTAAATATGAAATTGATTTAAAACCTCATAAAATTGATTAAAAACCTAAATATGAAATTGTTCAATGTAAAATAAATAATTTAAAAAAACACAATTAATTAGATCCATATCTCATATAGAAATTTGAAGTATATATATATATATATAAAATCTTGGCTGCTACGCATCTATTTCCAAGGTCTAATAACAAAGTCAACAAATTATATGGAGGGCCATCCAAATCGTGTGTACGATGTTATAAATATATAAAGGTTTTCGTGTGTATACTCTTACCAAATATATATTGAAATTCATACTTATTCTTTGTACGTTTTCCTCATTAAAAAAAATAAATTTAATTAATTGCACGTTTCTCTCATTAAAAAAATAATTCAATTAATATATATATATATATA
>JZKD02S1587802.1:55162-68487 GCA_000966675.3 Picea glauca
TCTTATACTATTGTTCATTTCTCATTGGATATAATTGAATGGTTTAAGTATAAGTTGAAAAAGGTTTTAAATTGTACTTGATACTGATTCACCCCCCTCTCAGTATCAACAATTCCACCATTGGAATCGACTGAGATGTGTCTCAAAATGATCACCTTGGCCTACTGTGAAATGGGTTGGAAGGGTTTCCATGGATATGATGTGATGATCGCTCGGGAACCTCGAATGTGTCCTCCCAAAGTGTCGCACTCCCAAGTCTGGAAAATGCACCCTAGGTGATTCCTCTGTTAGAATCTGACGAGGAACCAAGAAAATATGCGCCTTTCCTTCCTCTCAACTGGGTCGGAGGGGAATCTTCGAACTCTCCCTGAAAGGGACAAGTCGATCCACTGAACCACCTCAGAAGCTGTGCCATCACCCTGAATAAGTGTACCCTTGCTGTTGGAACATGTGTAACTATTTTTGAAGAATGATGGAAGATATGGGTGATCTTCTCGATGACTAGGGTGTGTCTCTCAACATTGAAATCATCCAACTAGTATCTTCCTCCTGGAATCCACTGAACTATCTCACCTGAGATGCGCCTCTCTCCTCAATGACAAGTCAAAATCTACATAATGATGAATTAGGTTGTTGAACCTTCTCTTATAGCTACCTGAAACCCTAATTTTCCGCTGAAACCCTAATTCACTATTGACTTCTAATTTTAGCTCGTATGTTCTATTTTTAGCTCAAATTGGATTAAAAGCGTTTTTAACCACTTTTAGCTCAATGTCACTTTCTGAATATAACACCTTCGACTAGAGTGACCTCTAGTAACCTTGTTTACCCCTTTCTGGCCCTAGCTATAGTCTAACAGGGTAGTTTAGACCATTAAGCCTCCTCTCTGGAGCTCCTATTTGGAAAGGGACATTATAGTCCTCCCTTCCCAAAATTGCTTGTTTTCAAGCAATACCAACCCAGGGTGCTACAACACCTACTGGCTCTCCCAAGTAGTGTCCTCTACTGGAAGCCCTCTCCATCTAATCAAACACTCTATGATGACCCTGCTCCTCACATTCCACTCTCGGTACTCCAATACCTCCTCCGGAACCAAATGCAACTGCCCCTCCTCATCCAATGGGGGAATCTCCTTTGATGTGCTAATGAATTGTCCCACTTTCTTTTTGAGGCAAGATACGTGGAACACACTATGAATCTTTCTCCCCTCTGGAAGCTCTAGCTCATAAGAAACCTTTCCTACTCAACGCATGATCCTATAAGGGCCATAAAATCTGGGCTTGAGCTTCTCAGCCCCACTCTTCTTCATAGATGATTGTCTGTAAGGTTGGAGCCTTGAGAAAACCAGATCCCCAACCTAAAAGTTATGCTTTATCCTGTTCCTGTCTACACTCATCTTTTGTCGGTTATGTTCTGTTTGCAGGTTCTCTTTCAACAACTTGAGAATCTCCTAACTCTCTATGATCGAATCCTTGGCCTTGGGAGCTCTGCTCTCCCAAAAAACCAAGTCTACCAAAGTGGGAGCATCATATTCGTACAATGCTCACAAGGGTGTCATACCAATGAACATGTGGAAAGTGGTGTTGTAGCAATGCTCTCCTAAATGTAGCCACTTGACCCATGTTCTCTGTTGTCCACCTACATAGTTCCTCAAATATCCTTCAACCCACTTGTTGATGATATTGGTCTTCCCATTTTTCTGAGGGTGATAGCTGGTGCTGGGTGTCATCTTTGTTCTTACCAATCTAAATGACTCTCTCCAGAATGTCCCAATGAACTGACTGTCCCTCTCATTGATGATGTTTCTCGACAACCCATGAAGTCTGAAGACCTCCCTGAAGAATAACTCAGCTACCTGAACTTCGTTGTATTCTGCCAGTATGGCATAGAATTGAGAAAAATTGGTCAACCTGTCGACCACTACATAGGTACAGTCCTTACCCTGGACCTTGGGTAGGCCTGTGATGAAGTCCATCGATATACTTTCCCATTTCTGCTCTGGAATGGGGAGTGGATGAAGTATCCCTGCTAGAAGAGTATGATCTGAATTGTTCTACTGGAAAGTCACACACTCATTGATGTGTCTCATAACTTCTTATTTGATTCCCTTCCATGAGAACCTCTCCCTGCTCTATTTGTAGGTTTTGAACAACCCCCGATGGTCTGCTAGTGGTGAATCATGAAATGTTGTGAGGATCTTCTTCTTAAGCCTTGAATCTGGAACCAAGTAGACTCTGTCCTTGTAGAATATGACATCATCAATGACCCTATATCAGTCATCTTGTATCTTCCCATCCATAACCTCACAAGCAAACTTGTTCTTGGAATATTCCACTAACAAGTGGGATTTCCAATCTGCTGAAATCTCCATCAAAGAACATGCCGCAGGTCTCCTTGATAGTGCATCGACCACAATTTTCTTCTTCCCATTGACATACTCTATGTTGAATTCGAATTCTTTTACCTTCGTCACCCATTTCTACTAGCGCTCACTGAGGTCCTTTTTCTCAAGAAAGTACTTCAAGCTATTGTGATCTATCTTGACCATGAATTTTCTACCCACCAAATATTGTCTGAATTTGGTCAAGGCATGCATGATTGGAAACATTTCCTTGTCATAAATGGAGTACAACCTCTCGGGTTGACTGAGCTTCCTGCTCTCAAATACAATGGGGTGTCCTTCTTGCATAAAAACTACCCGATACCCTCACCGTATGTGTCACACTCTAGTACAAATGACAAGGTGAAGTCTGGTAATGCTAACACTGGACAAGTGCCCATGACTTATTTCATGTGATCCAAGGATTTCTGTGACTCCTCAGTCCAGATGAAAGCCACATGCTTGGTAAGATCCGTAAGTGGTGCTCCAAGCTAAGAAAAACCCCAAAAAAACTTCCTGTAATAGCTGCACAACCCAAAGAAACTCCTAAAATATGACACGTTCCTGGGCGTTGGCCAATCCAAAATGACCTTGATATTCTCTTGGTGTACCTGTACCCCCTGTGCACTGATGATGTGGCCCCAGTAAAGTATCTCTGTCATACCGAACTCACACTTGGACTCTTTTTCATATAATGATTGTGCCTCCATGATGCTCAATACCTCATCCAGGTGCCTCATATGCTCTTGCCATGTCTTGTTGTAGACCAAGATGTCGTCGAAGAAAACCAAGAATGATTTCCTCAACTAATCCCTAAATATGTGGTGCATGCAAGAATGAAATGTAGCTGGTGCATTGGTTAGCCCAAATGGCATAACCAGGAAATCGAAATGTCATCCTCTCTATGTCCTGCTCTCAGATGTTGATCTGATGATACCCAGAGCGTAGATCAATATTTGAGAAGAAAAATGCCCCATGTAGTTCATCCATCAACTCGTCAATGCGCAGGATAAGATAACAGTTCTTGATGGTTTTCTTGTTCAAGGCCTAGTAATCAATGCACATCCTCATGGTACCATCCTTCTTCAAAATTACGACAATTGAAGAGGCAAATGGGCTGTTGCTCAGTCTGATGTGTCCCATTTCTAGCAATTCTTTAATTTCTTTCTCTATATCATCCTTGAACCTCCTAGGATGACGATAGGGGAGTGTGATCATAGGTTTGGCCCCCTCCTCTAACTCAATGGTGTACTTAAACCCAATGTCAGGTGGTCTCCCTGGTGGAATCGACCTAAAAACCTGTTGATGTCGTCCCAACAAATTCCTGATCTCTGTGTGATACTGTTGTTGACCCTCTGAATCCTTCCACGTAGTGATCAAGCACTCTGCGACATGTGATACCTCCCCATGTATGAATATCCTCTCCATCCTCTTGGTTGAAACTATCCTGGGTGCTCCTATTGACATGCCCCTCAAAACAACCTTCTTTCTGTCATGGTATTTGAACTCCATCTCCAAGGTTTGGTAATTGGTGGTGATTTTTCCCAAGGTGATCATCCAATGGAATCCCAATACCACATCTGTGTCAGACAGGTCAACCACATAAAATGTGTCGCTCACTGTGTATTTGCCTAACTTTATCTCCAAGTTTGGAACTCTGTCTAGACACTCCACCATATGGCCATCTGCTAATGCAACATCAAACCCCTCAAACTCCTCTGTCTAAAGTGCCTATCTCGATACCAATCAAGAGTCAATGAATTTGTGGGTGGCCCCACCATCTATCAATGAGATTTCCTATTGCCTCTGAATAGTCCCTCTGATCTGGAGGGTATCATACCTGGGAACACCAGAAAGGGTCTCTATGACTTCTCCCTTTGATGGTTTCCATCTGTTAGCCTGCTCAGGAGGCTGTGGAACTACCGATGGGTGGGCCCCTATCGATGTTGGTGGTCTATGGGGAGGTTGATCCTCTGCTTGTGTTGATTCCTCCTCTGAGCTAGTGGATCAATCCTCCTCCTCATTGTCCACATTGTCTGCTTCCACCTCAATATAATGAATTTCTCCCTTTACCATGCACCCATGGCCTGGGACCCAAGGGTCTCTACAGTTGAAGAAAATATTCTTCCTCATAAGATCTTGCCTCGGCTCATCATCCAGCCTCTCCTGGCCCTTCCATTCTATCTAGAATGGCTTCATATATTGATCCTTCTATGGTACAAAGGGTTTGGAAAATGGTTTAGTCTTTGGCACTGAGTCTACCAAATCTCAAGTGCGTAGGATGTCATCCTTCAAGGTGTGAGGCTTGTATGCCTTCACCCATCCTCTCAAAGGATCTGTGAGTCCCTTTGTGAATAACATGATCAGCCTAGGCTCTGATATATCTATCATTTCCACTACTACCCGCTGAAACTCTGTGATGAACGCCTCTGCTGTGCCAATTTGTCTCAATTGGGCTATATCCCTGAAGTGGATCTCGAGATCCCTCCTTTCAAACCTGTCCATGATTCTCTCTGTGAACTCCCTGTAGGAGGCGATGTGAATGTGACCCAACGTCACCAGTCCATGATGCCACCACTCATGTGTCTCACCCTCTAAGTTTAGGGTAGATAAATTGATGGCCTCTGTCTCGGTCATCTGGTTGAGCTTGTAGTATATGTATAGATTTTGTACCCAAGCTCTAGCAGTGCATTTGGACAATCCGTCAAAAGAGGGTATGGTGAGTTTACCAACTTTTCGGATGAAATTAATATTATGTCCCTGTTGTTGTTGCTGCTATCCTCCTCTCTATGTCTCTCTGGGGAAGTTACTAATTCTGAGTCCACAATACTCGACCAGGGTCATGTCTTGAGGGAAGTCACGACCCAACGTTGCATACTCTCTCCTATACTCTACAATGTCCTCCATTTGAGTGGGTGGCCTCTGTGCTATCGGTTGTTGTGATTCTATTGGGGGTTCCCTTTGGAAACTGGGGAACAATGGCCTAGAAATCCTACTCGAAGAGGTGTATGTGAAAGTAGGAGACTGGGGTCAGCTGCCTACCCCGGAGTTCCCCTGTGCTACATGTGGGGATTATGTGCCCGTGGTGCCCACTATGGCCAATATATCAAACATCTGCGCCAAGGACTGAGTCATGGCCTGCTAATTGACTACCATATTGTCAAGTACCTACATGAAGGTTGCATCTGGGTCCATGGGGGACTTACCCCTTCCCTCTGGTCTCTCATATCTGTCTCCTAACATCCTCTCTGCCTCACACTCATCCTCTTGCTCTACCCTTCTCTTCGCTTCCCTATGTGCCTCTTCCTATTCCTATGAGCTGGGAGGAAAAGGGGGGAAATCAGATCTAGGTCTTCCCTCCTTACGTCTATTGTAAGTGACATATTCGTCACCTATGTGCTCACGACCCCCTAGATCCTCTGCTGCACTCATCGTCTTTAGTCACATGTTGGCAGGACTAAAGCCATGAAACTAATGTTCCTAACTTGGCTATTCTGGGAAACATTGATAATCTGATGTATCTACTGTAGATAATTCATTGTTACAACATATTAATGGCTATATAGATGATAAATGAGACAAAATATTTCAAATCTTATATTATGATATCTCTGTGAATACAATATCGAATGCAGCTGAATAAAAATGAATCAATCGGCTAGATCAAATGACAAAAGGATCTTAGCGGGAATACAATAAGAAAACTAAATGATAATACCTGATAATAGATGAACATTATGGGATCAATGGATGAGATGGAACCATGGAAACTCGCACGGTAACTACTGAAAGTCTGGAAAGTTCACCCTAGTGGCTAAATCTCTCAGAATGGCTTGGAAACTATCCCAAATGGTGTGCCCTTCTCTAGCTCTCAGTCCTGGTGACTGATCGACTCCTATGTTGGTGTGTCTAGACCCCAGATGGATCCCCCTAGGGGAATGTGCCCCTCTCTCACTAGAAAACTGTGCCCTAGTGATTCCACCGTTGGAATTGACTAAGATGTGTCTCGAAATGATTGCCTTGGCCTACTGTTAAATGGGTTGGAAGGGTTTCCATCGATCTGATGTGATGATCGATCGGGAACCCCGAATGTGTTTTCCCAAAGTTCCACACTCTCAAGTCTGGAAAATGCGCCCCAGGTGATTCCTCCGTTGGAATCTGATGAGGAACCAAGAAAAAGATGCGCCTTGCCTTCTTGTCAATTGGGTCGTAGGGGAATCTGTGAAATCTCCCTAAAAGGGACAAGTTGATCCATTGAACCTCCTTAGAAGATGCACCCTCACCCTGAATAAGTGCGCCCTTGCTGTTGGAACCTGTGTAACGACTGAAGAATGATGGAAGACCTGGGTGATCTTCCCAGTGACTAGGGTGTGTCTCTCAACACCAAAATCAGCCAACTGGTGTCTTCCTCTTGGAATCCAATGAACTATCTCTCTTGAGATGCACCTCTCTCCTTAATGATAAGTCAAAATATACATAATGATGAATTAGGTTGCTGAACCTTCTCTTATAGCTTCCCGAAACCCTAATTCACTGCTGAAACCCTAATTCATTGTTGACTTCTAATTTTAGCTCGTTTGTTCAATTTTTTGCTCAAATTGGCTTAAAAGTGATTTTAACCACTTTTATCTCAATGTCACTTTCCGAATATAACACCTTTGACTTGAGTGACCTCTAGTAACCCTGTTTACCCCTTTCCGGCCCTGAGTATAGTCTAACGGGGCAGTTTAGACCATTAATCCTCCTCTCTGGAGCTCCTATTTGGAAATGGACATTACACTTGGCCTCCCCCATTATATGCTTCTTAGAGTAACATTCCCTAAGTTTTGGTTAAGCTCTTTTTTGACTCTTTTAAAAAGAGAAAAGATTGTCGAGTGAAATTGTCTCTTTCATACTTGTTAATTGGTTTTGAAAGGTCATGAGTTTGATTTAAGCTCTTTTTTGACTCTCTCAAAAAATGAAAATATTGTCGAGTAAACATGTCTCTTTAACACTCGTAAATTGGATTTGAAAGGATGTCTATTTGGTGCAAGTTTATCCCTTTTTCAAACCAAGTAGACTAAGATAACGAAAATGACATTTTTCGGCGTTAAGTTGTAATTACATCTCATTCTCTTGCTTGCAGTATTGAGCCTATTGCCGGTTCTCGCTTTTGCATTATAAACCTTTAAACTTAGTTTATATCCTTTGTTGGTTGACACCCTATACCCAAGAGGAAACATTCCCCTGAGTGTCCATCTCCTGCATGCACCTCCTTGCATTGAGCATAGGTATATTCCATTGCTAGAACTAGATTTCTTAATTGCGACACTCATTTCCTCCTCTATATCATAACATTCATTTGGATATGAAAAAAAAAAAAAAGACGGGTGAGAAAGGAATATTATCTTATATTGGCAGTAGTCGTGTCACCTTTGAACAAAGAACAAAATTTTTGAGTCCACTTGTCATCAAAATGTTGGGTTTAGCATGACCTTAGGAAGTTGAGCTCGTTATGTAGAGTTTAATCCCCTGACTGGTTACTCTTCCGGCCCCTATGGAGAGTTTTATTAATGCCTCCTACATCTCAAAGTTTCATCATTGAGTCTATGCTTCTAGAGTCTTCCATATGTCTCATGCTCTTGTTCAAAGGATGTCTATCAACCTGTGTCGGCCATTCCTCAGAACTATTGACTTTGCATGTCATACATATCCTCAATGTGTCTTAGAATTACATGAAGGTTCACCCTGGTCCTACTTTCCTCATTGGTAGGTAACCTTGAACCCAACAATTGACATTTCATCATTGGCCACTGACTGGGTGGTTTCCCTTGTGTTCGACGACAAGAAATATATTCACACAGTGGGATTCGTGTAATGTCTTGGATGCCATTAGCATTATTGGTGGTTTCCTATCATTTTTCAACAGTTTTTGTTATTGGTTTCTATTCAGAGGGTCTTTTTCGTATACCTCTTGCATCTGGTACACACGAAATATGCACAGGGTCGTTGGTTCGTGAACATGTTCTTCGTACAATTTACTCCAAATCATCAAGCTCCTACTTTGTACATCGTGCTAAAGGATGAGAGATGCCTCAAGTATCTCCTTTCATCAGGTCTCCTTCCATTGACTTCAACTTATCTATTTTGGAGACAAGACCTAGAGTCCTATGAGTACCTAGAGGCTTGCAGTCATTAGTGGCAGGTTCTCTCTCCATCGAAAGTTGGGAATACATCAATGTTTCCTAATCGATGGATTCTTCAAGTGTTCGAACCCGAAACCTTTATTCACACTTGTAAGAATGTACTCGGTGCCTTGATACCTACTTTCATTATCGGTAGGTTGTCTCACATTTTTTAACGGTATACCTTAATGACCGGTAATCAAACGAAGTCTCACTGTGTTCAACCTCAAATCCTTTATTCACACGATGTAAACTTGAACCTTTGGCGGATTGAGTAGAAGACTTGAAGACATCAGTTCATAGTCACAGATTTTCTAAGTTGTTGCTATATTTCATTGGACCAGTACCTATGTGACTTCAGTAATCATGGGAGATCAGATTGTACTCCATTGTATACATATATCTTCAGATTGATTTTGAGACTGGTTTTACTGGGCCTTGTTTGTGACTATGACAACCTTTGACATGCAACCACCTTTTTATTGCCTACTCATGGACATGAACAACTGTTTGGTATATTTTCACATGGATTTACAGTGTAATTCAAATTGGCATCCATGTGCGCAAAGTCAGTGCAGGTTGTAATATTCTCATGAGCAACTAGTTCCTCTAGCTGGGTCTCCATTACTCCACTTTTGGGTATTATAATGTATTTCGTCCATCGTAGATACTCCTCTGACCTCACACATTAGGGGGCATCTGTTATAGCAAGATTTGCCTCACCCTATGCAAATTTTCTCAGAAGGCCGTGTTCCATTTCCCTATGCAGACTTGAAGTCCCTTTTTGCAAATCCCAGAGCTAAAAACAATATTTTTCCACATATACGCGCCCTACCTATTATGCAACATGCATATATGCAAGTTGCACCACTACAACCCACGTACACCAGGTTTTGTGCCAAAAAAAAAAAAAAAATGGTGTCAGGTTTCCATGTCACGTCACGAGATCCATGATCCTTGACCTTCCATATACTGGAAACATTCCAACTCGGCCCTTCAGTTCCACTTGAAGGCTATAAATGGGCCAAATCCAAGCTATGGAAAAAGAGGAGAAGAATTTAACTTTGAGAGCAAAGTTACTATGGAGAAATTATTCACTTCATATTGATTTTGCATCCCTTTATCCTTTTAAGTTTGAACACATTGTTCAGCCCCAAAGATCTTCTCTACGTGATTGATAACCTCATTGTCTCTCTTATATGATCTTGCCTTTGGTGTAGGATTGAAGTGGTGGAGGCTCGACCATAAGGGACTTAGTTTCTTGGTTCTGAACCATGCCAACACAAAATTTTGTAATTCATTCACTTCTGTTGATTACATTTTAATAGAAATACTATTTTCTTGTCCAATTAATATCTTGCAAATATTTGAATTGTTATTCCATGGGCATATTTGTTATGAATGTTGATGGATTATGCTATTGAATGTGATAAAATTATATATTATCACCATATGCTTGCTTTTCTTGGTTGTTGAGGACAAGTTGCAGGTGTATTTCTTTGAGTCAAGTGCTCAACAATGGACTTCATCAAATGTCTGGACGAGGTAGGTTCTTTATCTTGTCTCGTTAGCATATTTTCTTATATAGCATACCTGAGATTAGAGTTTATTTCTGCAGCCATTTTCGTCTATTGTGGTTTACCCCTAGCCATAGAGATATTTTCCTTGTAACAGACCCAAACCCAGAGAATGCAATCGATGGGGTTGGCTTCCGGCTCCTCGAGTTCAATTGGATGTTGCGGAGTCTGCAAAGGTGTATCATGATATTATGCCTGCAAAAATTCAAGATGAGATAGAATTGGATGAAACTGAGGTTCAATACAACGTTATTTCACTCTGGATGAAGATGTGGATATATATATATATATATATATATATATATATATATATATATATATATTTGTCCATGGATTCGGGCCACTGGTTCATCTTGAGCCAAAGAAACTAAGTACGATCGAACTGTAGACCTCTACCGGAACATGAAATCCATGAAGGGAAAGTTGTTGATAGAGCGAAATGAAGCCTACAATGAAATACAACTTCAATTGGACAATGTGAGACTTCACATTACGCGACTCAACCTCAAAGTATCTCGGCTAGTGGAGAAAGTAGCAGGTATGGACTTCTTTGAGTGGCCAAAAAACCAACCACATGTTCATGTAGCAACTAATAATACACCAAATGTCTGATTTCAGAAATGATCTGTTTTCTAGTTTTTTGACTTTTCTTTTGCAAATGTAGCAAGAATCTGGCCTCATCTCAGTCTAGTTGTCAAGGCATAGAAGAATGGCCCTCTAGTCTAGGACATTTTGTTGACAATTTATGGGTTGAATCTATTTTTAGCTTATGGTTTATGTGGTCATCTTAGACAATATGGACAAAGAAAATTCTCTTATGTTGTTGGTTTGGTTTCCCTAGTGGCAAGCCAACAACATAGACTATGCATTTTTTTTTTCTATTAATATGAATCCTTTTGTCTAGCTTACAAAAATAAAAAACACTATAAAAATTGTACATAGTATCTTTAACCATAATTTTTATGGTTATAAGGTAAATCTCCATTATCATGGGATGGATAGAAGATTTCTTTAAACAATAAAATAAAATAAGAATACTCAATCAAGATTGTTGGGTGGATAACATTATGAAAAAAATATTAGATAACACTGGTTGTGAAAAAATACAACAAGAATATGGAGCTTGATATGAGGCACTTAAATTGTTTCAGTTCCAATGATTTTTGGTGAAATTCGATAAACCAAAGAATGCTTGTAGTGTAGTTTATGTTGCTCATATTACAATTTAAATGCTCTGGGTTGATTCAGATTTATCACAGACACCTTAAAGTGCAATTTCAAGATAACAAGATCGTAAATTTGCATTACAAGTGACATTTTAGTTATCAGGTTCAAAGCAAAAACCTACCACCAAAACTAATGGAAATAAGGACAATTTGAGTGCCCCTTATCCAAATGACCAAAAATATTAGAAGATGAGAGCAATTACAACACCGTGTGTTATGTTGTGATTACAAGGTTCCAAACCTAAAAAAAACATGCATTCATGATTTTAGCTCTTCGGTGAAAATTTGTGTGAGAAATGGAGATTCAATTCCACAACATGCATTCATGATTTTAGCTCTTATGTGTGAAAATTTGTGTGAGGAATGGATATTCAATTCCACAACATGGATTCATGATTTTATCTCTTATGTGTGAAAATTTGTGTGAGGAATGGAGATTCAATTCCACAACATGCATTCATGATTTTATCTCTTATGTGTGAAAATTTGTGTGAGGAATGGAGATTCAATTCCACTTTCCTTGGCTGCCATGGTATTTTTGATGTTGCCACTTAAATGGATTTTGGTTTCAAGATTTAAAAACAAACAAACAAACAAACAAACATATTTGTGATAAACATTAAAAAACTAAGTTATTTATAGGTGGATAGAATGATATTATCTAAGGTAAAGTAGAAAGTGAAGCTAGCTAGTTGTCTTATTCATTTATTTTCATCTTTTACTACAACTCCCACAATTGATGCATGAATTGTAATGGATTATAATAGGCTTTCATAAAACAACACCATGGTTGGGTCATCTAATTAATAAGGGTGATTGTATTCCAATTCATATGCAGAAGAGAATAAAATACATTACAACTAGAAGAAAAAGATAATTGTCCAATTGTTGTTATCCCAATGGAATTGGGATCAAACCTTGAAATAATAAGCAATTCATATTGTAAACTCGTACCACCGTGACAACACTTTTCTAAAAATACAACTACAATAATGACAACCCTTTTCTAGGAATACAACTACAATAAAGAAATGTTTGAGAGGTGATGGGATCTACACTACTTTAACCCAAGTATATAATGTAAACCATAACTTGATACACACACATCAGAAAAACAAGATGTCCTTTAACATTCATCAAAGTTAACTTTAGCAAAATGTTAAAGTGGAAAGTAATAATGGTAATTGGGTTTTATCTAAAAGGGTTGGATTCAATGGTAAAAAGTGAGGAGTTTTTTAATTATTGGGCAAGGTTCAATTCTCATGAGGGTTTTTCCTGGAGTCATGGGTCACCTTGAGGTAGTAGTCAAACATGTGGTTGTACCCAAAGATATTATATTAAATGATCTCATAACCCATGCACACATAAGTGGATCAAAGCCTATCCCCATATCCTTCATTTTCAAGTCCACGGTTCTAGTTTGGGTGGTTGGGAGGACTATTTGTTCTCCTCCCCAACTAGGTTCAATTCCTACAAAGTGACATGTTAGCCTATTGTGATAAGGCTAGAAGTGTAGTTCGGGTGGTTGGGAGGACTATTTGTTCTCCTCCCCAACCAGGTTCAATTCTTGCAAAGTGACATGTTAGCCCATTGTGATAAGACTAGAATGGTAGATTTCCAAAGGATAAAGGACCAATGCGGTGTGTCGAGGGATGCCTCGACCCTTGTTAAGTCATAAGTTACCTACTAGACGATGGCTTGTAGGTTGTTGGCACTAACCTATGGGTTATAGTGGCAGCCAACCAAATTTATATTACATGTTATAAGTGTCTTATCAAAACCAAAACACTGATTTTTCAAACGTTTAAAACACGTGAATCATATTCCATGTTCAAATCAATATATTCTTATAAAACAATTTTTTTATTTTAATATATATATATATATATATATATATATATATATATATATATATATATATATATATATATATATATATATATATATATATATATATATATATATATATATATATATA
>JZKD02S1587802.1:68643-81619 GCA_000966675.3 Picea glauca
TATATATATATATATATATATATATATATATATATATATATATATATATATATATATATATATATATATATATATATATATATATATATATATATATATATATATATTTTAATTTAAAATTTAATAATTAATTAACTACTTATCAAATTAAAAAGAGGAGGTGATCTTACGCATAGATTTGGAAAGATTTTTAAAAATAAAATTATATCAACATGCATCTTAGCTAATGATGGAATAATATATTTTGTTGTTGAATTTTGTTTTGTCTTTATTAATCAAATTAGTAGTGTTTAATTTTATAAAATTCAAACTATATAAAATTATAAATAAAATATCACAATTCATGTTAAATTAGATGATTATTATTATTTTTAATAATTTATTTCATATATTATTTATATTTTGATTATAAGGGTGGTAGGTGTAGGGGAGTCTCCATGATCTCGAAGAAAACAAGTTGTTTCATTATGCTTGGGGGCTAGGACATAACTTCAATAATCTCGTTGAGGCCTATTTGTCATGGATGGGCTTGTGTATTGCAAAGGAAGCAGGGATCAATAATCTCGAGGTTCTAGCGGACTTGATGTTGGTTATAAGAGTTATGGTCAACCATGTCGACATGGGATGAAATGCATTGAGTTCTCTTCTCTTGAGGATAAAACACATGGTCACCAACTTTGATAAGGTATCCTTTTTTCACATTAAACAAGAGATTAATAGCCTAGCTGATCATTGGGATAAGGTCGCCACGCATTTAAATTTGGTGATGATAGTAAAAAATCGGGTGATCTCCTTTAACCTTGTTCCTTAGCCATAGTTCAGACTCCATATTTTTCATTTCTTTCAATGCAAGGCTATGAAAAGACATGTCTGAGATGATTTGGCAGGCGACCCTTGTCTCTCATGCACTTGAGGAGTCGATTGGCTCGAGGAAAAATTGAATGCAATATGTGTGAAGGTGTATTGAAATGTGAGACTGCTCAAACTATGGAGGTGAGTTGCAGTGGCATTTGATCGATGAAAGGTAGGGTTTTATTGCTCCAACAGGTCTGGTTTGGGTGCTCTAACAAGGAGGTTGTTTGGGATATAAGGTGGTTAGGTGGTCTTGAGATTCGGGTTTGTGAATTCATCGAGATTCAGGATGTGGTGTGTGTGGATTGCCAGGCTCTCTCAATGTTAGTGATCTCCCTGGAGCTAACTGGAAAACCTCAAGTTCTTCAATTGTTTTTTCCTGTTTCCATTTTGTCTAACTTTCAATTTTTATGTTGCCAAATAAATCTTTCTTTTCTAGTTTTTAGTAGAGTTGGAATTGGGGTTAAAATTTTGCGGGTTAAGGCCAATATTGGGTATTGTGTTTGGGAGTTTTATTGGCTCAACACCCTTAGTTTCTATGTGGTTAATATGGGTGATATAGAGTGGAGAGAAGTAGAAAATATCATCCAATGGGCGTGAGGATGTTAGTCAAGCAAACAATCAAGCTCACCACAACATCAATTTGAAAATTAGGTCATAATTGGAAGTGTGGCCAATGTTTTGGAATTGCTCCATGTGGAGATGCGACATATTGATACTCTAGAAGTTGAATGCTAGTTGTTGTATTCTATGTTTCTACCTCAACAAATGGACTCTCTCACTCTCTCTCTCTCTCTCTCTCTTCAAACAACCACGACTCAATGAACTCCAACAAATTTCAAGGGAGGCAGGAACAAGGGGTCAACCTCATGACCATATGTAAGTTGAAGAGTTATCCCCCTCCACTCTGTTGAGGGAAAGGAAGTCCAATTCTATTTTTTACCCTAACATGTTATGTATTTTCAAGTAGTTTTTCTTTTGGGACAATTTGTGAAAAAAGTTACTAGTATTAATCTCTAGAAGGTTGGATTAGAGGATGTTTTAATATATTTGTTAGTATATCTAGAACTATGTATCTAGATGGACAATTGATCCAAAAAGGATCCAGAGAAGGCTAAGAATAACTCAAAACTCCCAGAGGCAACTCAGAACGCTCATAATGGCTCCAACAGATAGAGAAAGGGAAAAAATTCAAAGTTCCAAAAACTTAGTGAAAATGGCATGATCACAAAGATCATGTCACAAGCTTTCTAATGGTGCAAACGACTCATCAAACGAAGTTACGGTTTGAAAGATATCCGCGGTCAAATTTGTAGTCAAACAAGACCAGTCAGCAGGGGACACATCAACATCTGTATTGCTGACGTCAACAACTGACATGGAAGGGTGATGTCATCATATGGGATGTTGGCATCATCATGCCACGTACCAGCACTAGATTCTGCCACATGTTACCCACCATTGGGCTTTTCAAGGGGCCATGTGGACCAATAGAAAAGTGCCACGCGACACCCCCAGGCGACGCCACATGTCACCATCCGGGAAGTGCCACGTGTCAGTATGGAGTGATAGAGCTATGTCAACACACATGTGGGTGTATGAGTGGGCGCCGCATGGCCCAATCATTGGGCGACACATGGAAGCCCAAGAAATGTCCAATGTTGGCCCGTGAACGAAATTTTGTTTTAAAAAAATATGGCAGGTCTGCCAAATCTGGTGGAACACACCAATCTTAGCCGACAATAGAAGTTTCGATAGAGGAATCACTATAGTTAGCGGAGAAACCAACGGATATATATATATATATAAACATCCAAAATGGAGTTTGGTAGGTTCAACCTCGGAACCTCCGCCTTACCCGACACTTTAATAACTTCGCCATAACTAACGCGCCACCGGTGTCGCTTGGTACTATCTGTCGGTTTAATTATTTAAAAATAATAATCTGCCCAGAGCGAAGGGAGGAGGCGAGACCATACCGTACGACCATGGGCATGGATTACGAGGAAAATATTGTCATAATTGTAGGTGTAGAGGGCATGAAAATCGAGACATAATTCCTCTTGGGCTTGGGAGTACCAGAGTCATATCAAAGCATGGAGACCATCATTTTTGGGTAATTTGACACCACGAATCCAGTGGTGATGTCTATTTTTTGATCTGAGCATTATTTTTGCAACTTGATTTCAGAATGAGGTATATTCATGTATTTTCCAAATTCTTTTGTTGAGTTAATGAAAGAGCCTACCCATTTGAGAGCAGGACCCAGAGACGTAGTCCACCAAGGAAAAAATCCATTATCAAGTTTTTGTGTTCAGATCTGATTCTTATGTCTCTTCATTTTTAAGTTTTCCCTTCTTTAATGGTGCATTTTAATTTATGCTCATTTAATACAATTCTTTATAAGTCACGATGAAAAGTTCTCGAATCATGTTGGTATCAGAGTAGTTGTCTTTGACTTGAATTGTTGAGTGTGAATTCTTACTAGGGCCAATCATAAGAAGGGTGAAGGAACTCTAAATACTTTCAATCCTGAAGTTGGTTGTGTATCTAGAAGGAAGAAAATGGTAGAAGAGGACAAGCATGATGAATAGGAGAAAAAATTTCACATGCTATTTTATCGCATGTCTGAAATGGTCAAGCGAATGTATGGAGATTACGAGAAGAGGATGAAAAATAAAGGGAAGGAAAAGGAATCACATGCAGATGATGATGCTTTGGTAAACCAAGGGGTTGGAGGAGATCCTCCTGAGCCTCCATCTTCACCTTCGAGTTCTAGTTCTTCTTTCTCTGAGAATTATCATCATTCTCATCATTCTAGCCATAAAGCCTCTTTTAAGAAACCATTATTAAAGCTTGATGTAAAAATTTATTTACCTATGTTTAATGGAGATGTTAATCCTGAAAAGATAGATAATTGGATCTGACAAGTTGAAGTGTATTGTCATGTCCAGCATATTAATGAAGAGGAAGTTAAAGTGCAAATGGATTCTCTTCGGTTTGAAGGCACCGCTCTCGTATGGTGGGAGAGAAATATTCAAGATAGAAGTAAGTGTGGTAATATTCTTTCCTCATGGTAGAAATTTAAATCAATGATAAGGAAGCAATTTTATCCATTAGGATATTTACATAAAGCAATGATGGAATGGAAAACTTTAAGGCAATGTAAAGGACAAACTGTACAAAGTTTCACAAAAGAATTTAGGAAGAAAGCTCTTGCATTGAACATTCCTTTGGATTCTTATGAGACTTTAATGAAGTATATTGGCGCACTTCACAGTTATATTCGGCATACTTTTCTCTTGTTTAACCCCACTAGTCTTGATGAAGTTTGTGTGCAAGCCACTCACCTTGAGAACACGGGGAAACATGTTCAAGAAGATCCCACAAATAAACCTTCCAATTTCCCACAGAAGACTTTTAAGAAGTTAAAAAGGAAGGAGTATAATACCACTACAATGATGAGAGAAGGAGGAAAACCATATTGCACTCATTGCAAGAAGAGAGGTCATGATGAAAAACACTGTTTGAAACTAAATCCGAAAAAGAAACTGAAACAATTCGGTGGAAAGGGGAAGACAAAGACCGTTGCTATGGTACAACAAGATCTTGGTTTTGATTAAGGAGATGAAGGAAATATCACAGCGGTTGGAGTACAAGGTAAAGATTCTCTTCATGCTAGCTTTAGTTCCAATAATGAATCTCATGTTGATGAACAAAAGAGGAATGAGTTATTTCACATAAGAGTTGTATCTAAACATACTAAGATAGATACATTATTTGATCTGGATTCCTAATTAAACTTAATATCTGAAGAACTTGCCAAGAAAATGGGTCTTGAAACGAAACCACATCTGAAATCTTATCCTCTTGGTTGGGTATGTGACAAAGCAAAACTTAATGTCACCAAACAATGTAGGATCAGATTTTCTATCGCTTCAAAATTGATTGATGAAGTTGATTAAGATGTTGTACCACTTGATATATGTGGCATAGTGTTGGGAAGTCCTTATATTTTTGATAGAAAAGCAATCTTCTTTCGACATGAGAACAAATACCACCTTAGTAAGGGGGGAGTGGAATATATTGTTAGAGCTCACATCATGAGGGTAAATACAACACTTGTTAGTGCAGGGAAAATGAAAAGACTCATAAACACTAATAAGAGATACGTACTCATGGTCGTCAAAGAGAAAGATGTCAGGACATCCGACGCTTTCCAAGGGTGTGATCCATATCATAAAAAGGAATTAATTGATATTGTTTCTATGTATGATGATATTTTTCAGGAACCAGATGGATTACCTCCTAAAAGGGAAATCCAAACATGAGATACATCTTCAATAGTATTGTCCTCTTCCTAATGTGGGAATGTACATGATGTCAGTTGTGGAGATGAAAGATATCATGAAGTAGGTACATGGCTTATTGGATCAAGGGGTAATCAGGCCCAATTTATTTCCTTGTGGTTTTTCGATCGTGATGGTGCCAAAGAAATATGGAACATGGCAAATGTGTGTCTATTACTGAGACTTAAATAAAATCATGGTGAAAAATCGATACGCTCTTCCTCGCATAGATGATTTACATGATCAATTGAATAATGTTGTCTATTTCACTAAGTTGGATTTGCATAGTAGATATCATCAAATTAGAGTCACAGAACAAGATGCATGGAAAATTGCCTTTAAAACCGAACAAGGATTGTTTGAGTGGTTGGTTATGTCGTTTGGGATTTGTAATGCTCCGACAACTTTCAAGCGTGTCATGAATGATGTATTTAGGCTTTTCATAAGTGACTTTATGATTGTATATTTAGATGACATTCTTGTTTTTAGCAAGACACGGGATGATAATGTGAGGCATGTAAAGAAAGTATTGGATACTTTGCAAAGGGAAAAGTTGTATGTAAAATTGTCTAAATGTGAATTTGGCAAGACTGCACTTGTATACTTAGGTTATATTGTAGGAGGAGGACAATTGAAAATTGACCCTTCCAAAGTTGATGTAATTGTAAATTTGCCTGAGCCAAAAAGTGTAACTGAAGTTCAAAGCTTCTTAGGTGTAGTCCAGTATTGGAGGAGATTCATTCCCAACTTGTCCTTCATAGCAGCTCCTCTACATGCTTTAACCAGTGTGAAGAACACTTTTCTGTGGGAAGGAAAGCAACAAAAAACTTTCGACACTTTGAAGGGAAAGATCAATACCACACCACTATTAACACTGTCGAATCTTCAACATCCTTTTGAGATCGAGACATATTCCAATGGATACACCATGGGTGCAATACTAATGCAATATCGTAAGCCGATCTGTTACCATTCTGAAACTTTTAACCAAGCTATTGTTAACTATCCTACATATGATACAGATTTGTATGCATTATTCAAAAGTGTAAATAAATGGAAGCACTACTTATTAAGGAAGGAAACCATTATACATACAGATCACCAACCCTTACAGTATCTTCAAGCACATACCAAATTGCAACAATCTCGACACTACAGGTGGATGGGTTTTCTACAACACTTTCACTTGGTAATCAAGTACAAAAAGGGTACAAGTAACAAGGTAGTTGATATGCTTTCTAAACCTCCTATTGTTGCTTCTATTATTTTGAAGAATGCTTCTTTATCTCATGATATATATATAGAACAATATGCCATCGATGAAAATTTTAAAGAAGTATATATGAAGCTAACCCTTGGTGCAAATGTAGAGAACTATTGTCTGCAAGGAAATTTACTTTACCATCTTGGAAAGCTATGTATTCCTACAATTGAACGAGTCCATGTAATACGAGAATCTCATAATTCTCTTGTGTCTCGACATTTTGGGGTAGGAAAAACTATGGCTCATTTTCAAAGGTTTTGTTACTGGCCTCAAATGAAAGAAATTGTAACTAAATATGTAAAGGGGTGTGTGATGTGTTCTACTTGTAAGCCCACTAATAGAAAACTGGGGCTATACTCACCACTTCTTGTTCCATCCCATCCATGGGAAATTATATCCATGGATTTTGTGGGGGGTTTACCCATGACGAAAGGGGGTCATGATTATTTGTTTGTTGTAGTGGATAGGTTCAACAAGGTGTATATCTTGATGCCTTGTAAAAATAAGATCATTGTTGAGAAGACTGCTAATCTCTTCTTTCTGCATGTTTGGGTTCACTTTGGATTACCCACATCTATCGTCTCGGATCGAGATACTTGATTCCTTGGGAAATTTTGGACTAGCTTGTGGAGAATGATGGACACCAAATTGAAGAGGATCACTTCTTTCCATCCACAGAACGATGGACAGACAGAGGTGGTAAACCAAAGATGGGTACTTTTGATTTGAGGCTACTACAAAAAGTGTCACAAGGTATGGGATGAACAAATACCCTATGTACAACATGCATACAACTGAGCTTTACATTCGTCCACTCAGAGTTCACCTATTTTGGGTACCTACCAAAGGTTACTTTGTTCTTGATGTACATGAGAGATGCCGATGTAAATGAAGAACGAACAAAGGACAAAGCCTGCAAGTTCATCTAGAGGATTCAACAAATACACTAGGTAGTTAGGGAACAATTGGAGAAAAGTCAAGAACAGTATAAATCTCCGCATGAAAAGCACAGGGTTGATCATCAATTCCAAGTTGGAGACTGGGTATGGCTTCACATCATCAAGGAGAGGTTGAAGGGTGAAGGAAAGAAACTCAATCCCATTCGTTATGGACCCTTCACTATCTTGGAGAAGAGTGGTACCAATTATTTTTGTCTGGATCTTCCACCTTATATGCAGATTTACTCAGTTGTAAACGTTGAGAACTTGAAAATTTTTGAGCCTTCCCTAATCATGGATCAAAATGAGGAAGTTTCAATACCATCAGTTGATGAGTTTTCATCTGAGTACTTGGATGAACTACATGAATATATCATCCTGGATAGGAGGATGAGGACTTCACATAGGGGTGATGTTGATTATCTTCAAGTAGGATTAAAAGGAACACATCCAAGCAAGGCAAAGTGGATTGAGAAGGACAAAGTGAGGGGACTCTTCCCTCACTTACCAGTTGATTGATGAAATCTTTTGGTGGTTTAAAAATCTCTCAGTGGGAAGGCATGATCCAAAAAGGATCCAGATAAGGCTACTAATAACTCGGAACTTCCAGAGGCAACTCAGAATGCTTAGAATGGCTCCAACAAACAGAGAAAGGGAAAAAATTCAAATTCCCCAAAACTTAGTGAAAATGTCATGACCGCGAAGAGTGCATCACAAGATTTCTAACGACACAAAAAACTCGTCAAATGGAGTTACAGTTTGAAATATATTTGTGGTCAAAGTTGCAGTCAAACAGGGCCAATCAACAGGGGACACATCAACATCCTTACTGCTAATGCCAGCGTGATGTCAACAATTGACATGGTATGGTGACATAATCATACGAGATGATGATGTGAGCATGCCATGTGGTAGCTCTAGAGGCTGCCATGTGTCACCTGCCATTGGGATTTTTAGGGGTCCATGTGGACCAATAGAAAAGTTCCATGTGGCACCCTAGGCGAAGCTATGTGGCACCATTCGGGAAGCAGCACGTGCCAGTATAGAGTGATAGAGCCACATCAATGTATAGGTGGGTGTATCAATGGGTGCCACATGGCCCAATCATCGGGTGACATGTGCCAGCCCAAGAAATGTCCAATGTTGGCCCATGAACGAAATTTTGTTTTAAAAAAATATGGTGGGTTCGCCAAATCTAGCGGACCACACCAATGTTAGCTGATAGTAGAAGTTTCGATAGCGGAATCGCTATAGTTAGCAGAGAAACCAACACACACACACACACACACACACACACACACAAACAAACAAACATCCAAAATGAAGTCTGGTGGGTTCGACCCTAGAACCTCTACCTTACCTAATGCTTTAATAACTCTAACATAACCAATGCGCCACCGGTGTCACTTGGTACTATCCGCTGATTTTATTATTTAAAAAAAATAATCCACCCAGATCCAAGGGAGGAGGTGAGACCGTACCGTATGACCGAGGGAACAGATTACGAGGCAAAGACTGTCATAATTGTAGGTGCAGAGGGCACATAAACCGAGACGTAATTCCTCTTGGGCCTAGGAGTGCCAGAGTCAGATAGGAGCATGGAGACAATCATTTTTGGGTAATTCGATGCCACGAATGCAGTGGTGATTTTTGTTTTCTGATCTGAGCATTAAATTTGCAGCTTGATTTCAGAATGAGGTATATTCATGTATTTTCCAAATTCTTTTGTTGAGTTAATGAAAGAGCCTACCCATTTGAGAGTAGGACCCCAAGACGTAGTCCACCAGGGATGAATTCTGTTATCAAGTTTTTGTGTTCAAATCTAATGCTTATGTCTCTTCATTTTTAAGTTTTCCCTTCTTTAATGGTGCACTTTAATTTATGCTCATTTAATACAATTATTTATAAGTCACGATGAAAAGATCCTGGATCAACAATACTAGAAATTTTGCTTGTAATTGTTGTTGTTATAAAGCAACCCCCCATTTTCTAAGGAAAAATCAGTTTCTATATGTGTTAAATACACACACACACACACACATATACTACATTGAAGGAAATTTCACAATATTGTAATTAAAATAATCAAAGAAAGTGATATAACAATAAATTCAATAAATTGTGTTTTTTTAATATCGTTTTAATATTATTTTTAATACCATTTAACGTCATTTTTTATGTGGTTAAAACCCTCACTTAAATAAATTAATTAATGCAAAAAAATATATTACAAGAATATCTCTCAGCTAGTTCAACGACAAATGACCATCCATACTCTTTAAATAGAAATCATGGACCAATCAGGTGTTAATCTATGGATCTAGTGTCATTAATATTGAGGAGATGTTTAAGGGATCTAATCACATTGATTCACCTCAACTTCTTCTCATTATACAACCTGTAGCCTAAAGACCCTCCTTGAGATTGATTCTAAAGGGGGCTTCCCACTGCCTTTTACTTAAGGGGCTTCCTTTCAGGCCTAGGCTGAGGTAAACCCTCACCCAAACCTATGTTGTCTTATTTGTCAAGAAGGAGAATCAAATCCCCTAAGTTATTTGTTATCCTTGGTCCCTTGTCATAAATATTTGGTTCTTTATGACATAGGTCTCATCAAACAATTTACTAGAATCTAGTCCTCTCCAAAGACCAAATAAGATCAATATCTAATATTCTGGAATGGCCCATATTTTATGGGGATGAGAGGTATGTATCTCAACAAATGGACTCCAGAATTTGATCTAGAAATTGATGTGCCAATAAAAGTGATGGTATGGGTTAGATTTCCTCACCTCCCTCTGCATTTTTGGAATGATGAGTCCCTAAGGGGGATCAAAAATACTCTAGGGAAATACACAAATTGATGTAAGCCAATTTTGGGTCTATTATCTTGTGCCTCAAATATGTGTTGAGGTGGATCTAGAAAAGGGGCCACCTAAAGAAATAACTCTTATCCTAGATAGATGGAAGCATCTCCAAAAAATGTATTATGAGCAACTTCCATTCAAATGCAAAGTTTTTCATGAATATGGGAACTTCTCTATAGATTGCAAGAAGGTAAACACTAGACAACCCCCCCAAGAAAAAGAGGAACAATGGGAAAAAATTAAGAAGAATAAAAGGTCCTCCTCAGTTGCCCAACCCTCTTCATTAGTTAAAAAAGGCAAATAAATTTCCACTACTAGTAGATTTGAACCTCTAATCTATCTCAATATGATGTAGATCCATCTTCATTTGAAGTTTGCCTCTCTTAGCAATCAATCCTTCTATCTTATCTTAAATCTAACTCATCCACCTTTGCTCCTCTTTCTTCCTCTAAACAACATTTAGATTTTTGATGTTTACATAAAAAAATTCTTTTGGAAAATAAAACAGATGAAGAAATAAACTTTGAGAAATCCTTTTCTCAACCCACTAGTTTCCTAACAAGGAAAGAGTTATAACTTCTATAAGAATAGGATTCCAAAGAAGAGAGACTGCCAAAAACGTTGGGAAGGAAATTAATCAATGAAATATGAGAAGAAGCAATGAATAAGGGGAAAATTTTAGGTTTGCAATCCTCCATCAAGAGTTTATTAGTGGGATGTAATAAGCATATTATCCTCAAATTTAGTCTAGGAATGCAGGTGCCACCATAAATTCTCTCAGGTGGTAGAACCAAAACCCCCTCAATAAATAATGAAAGTTGTCTCTTCAAACTGTCAAGGGTTAGGAAGAAAATTAAAAGTTCAAGCAATGGGTGATCTCATTTGTTTTGAGAGTCCCGACATTCTCTTAATACAAGATACAAAACCCAACAAAGAAGAAGTAAGACAAAACCCGACAAATAAGAAGTAATGACAATAGGTAGTAGTCATTGGAAATGAAGCAACATAATAGCAATCAAATCGAGAGGAGCCTCAAGGAGGATATGTATTCTCTGGAACATCTCCATGTATAATCTGATCCAAAGAAAAAAAATCTCAGCATTGGATCTTCTCTAAGGTAGAATGTAGGAGCTCACATAAACATTTCATTTTTTTCAATATATACTCTTACGTTCATTATAGAGAAAAAAAATGGAATGTTGGAAAACATTGCATGAAAATAAAGAAAAATGGTTGTAGAAAATAACATATTGGCAAGGGATTACCATATAGTTTTATCTCAAAAGGAAAAGAGTGGGGTTGCATCATATGGAACCAATTTAAAGAAAGGGTGAAAGATATCATTCTAGACTAGGATCTAGTTGACATTATTAAAAGGAAAAGGAAGTAGACATGGACGAGCAAAATATTGGGTCCAAGACACATCACTACTAGGATGGATTGATTCCTAATTCACAATGGAATACTAGTTGAAAATTTGGAAATCACATCCAATATTATCCCCTCGATGGCCTCAAATCATCGACTAATTTTTCTTTCAATGCACCAAGTGCCAAACTATGGATCTTTGCCTTTCCACTTTAATAATCTTTAGCTTCATGATCAACGAATAATAAATCTAATGGAAAAAACATGGTCTATGAAGGTGGAAGGGTTTCCATGTTTTATTTGGGAATCAAAGATGAATGCAACCAAGATCACTCTAAAAGTGTGGGCAAATTTGGAAAAATATGCAAAAACAATAATACATTTTTTAACTTATTAAATGAGGAGAGAACAAATACAATACAACTCTAAAAGGGAGGGGAAAAACATGGATTGTTTCATTTCTACATGTCAAATGAGAGAAGAGGAAGAGGAGGTGGTTCTACAAGAGGTTGAAATACAAATAGCCATGATTCAAGGGAAAGGAAAATAATATTGCAACCAAATAACCCTTCTTTTCCCTATTCATTATTTTATTTCCCCCAATATTGATTTTAGTTATGTTATTTTCCATTTCTTACTATCGTTCCTCATTTACTGGCTAGTTTTGGTAGTTTTTTTTTTGCTAGTTTAAGGTTTTTACCTCACTTTTTTTACGTGAATATTGGATTTATTTTAAAATTTTACAACAACAAAAATGGCTAGCAAGTGAGGACCAAGTTCAGTCAAGAAAAGTGTACTTTTTTGCATAGCATGGGTGCATATCCAAAGGGATTTTTACCTCCCTTTATTTGCAAGTTCACTATGTTTATGTAAGTTGTTGCATAGTGCTCTTTTGTGTTTCTCTTTCAACATCAATGTTCCCTTTTGGTAAGAGAGCACTTATTCTCCACTTTAGTTGGGTAGAATTGATGCTCCACTTTGGTCAGGAAGCAATGATGCTTCTAATACACCAAAGCACTAGATAATAATTTGAATTTTTAATTTATTATAAGATGAGAGAAAAAATACACAATGACTCGTAAAAGGAGGGAAAATCTAGGGTTTGTTTTGTGTATGCATTTCACAAGATAAAAGAGGAGGGGATTATGTGAGAGGATTAAAGATAAATATCCATGAATGCATGGACAAACCAAAAGGATTTTAGAAAAATAACCCTTATTTTCCCTCTCAATTATTTCATTTCTTTGCATAATGGATTTTGTATTTGTTATTTCCATTTCTCACTATTATTTCTCATTTCTCAATTCTCAACTAGGTTTGCTAGTTTTTTTTTTTTGGTGG
>JZKD02S1587802.1:81661-115074 GCA_000966675.3 Picea glauca
AGTTTAAGAGTTTTACCTCTCCTTTGTAGATTAATGGTGGATGTGTTTTAGTATTTTACAACAAAAAATATAGCTAGTAAATGAGGGGTGAGTTCATATAAGAAAGCATTGCATTTTTGCACAACATAGATGCATCTCCAAAGGGGTTTTCCTCTTCCTTTATTTATAGGTTCATGGGATTTCTCTAATTTGCACAGTGCTCTTCACTAGTGGTATTGTAGCACCAATACTCTAATTTGGTCTTGGAGCATTGGTGTTCCACTTTGGTTGGGGATCATCGATGATATACTCTGGTATTGGAGCATTGATTCTCCACTTCAGTTGGGGAGCATTGATGCTATTTTATTTCCTTGCGACATTGGTTCTCCACTTTGATTGGGGACCACTAGTTTTATACTCTGGTCTTGGAGCACCATTGCTATACTTTTATTGGGGAACATTGATGATCCACTCTATTCGAGAAGCATTGGTGCTCCACTCTAGTTGGGGAGCACTGGTGCTTCTGATCCAAAAAGGGATCTAGAGAAGGCTAAGAACAACTTAGAACTCATAGAGGCAACTCAGAATGCTCAAAATGGCTCCAATAGATAGAGAAAGGGAAAAAATTCAAAGTTCCCAAAACTTAGTGAAAATGACATGATCATGAAGAGAGCGTTGCAAGATTTCTAACTACGCAAACATATCGTCAAACAGAGTTACGGATTGAAAAATATTTGTGGTCAAAGTTTGGTCAACCTAGCCGAGTCAGTAGGGGATGAGTCAACATCTGTACTGCTGAAGTCAGCATCTGTACATATGACATCATCATCCATACATTGCATGTGGTAGGAGCAGGGAAGTGACACATGGCATGTTGACATCAACATGATGACGTGGTAGCACTAGAGGCTACCAAATGTCACCCGATTATTGCCTTTTTGGATTGATCCATGGACCAATCAGATCGTGCCATGTGGTAGTCCATACAATCCATACGAATGACATGGAATGTTGATGTGGCATGATGACTTGGCAGGGGGAAACATGTCCCAATGAGAGGCCGCCATGCTGCCCAATCAGGGGCTGCCACATGGCAGGAGGGAAACACCCAAGGACAACCCGTGAATGAATTTTGAAAACAAAAAGTTGGCGGGTCCGCCAAATTTGGTGGACCACGCCAACTATGGAAACGGTTGAAATACCTTCTAGCGACACCACTAAAGTTAGTGGGGCGGATATATATATTGCAAACAATATAACAAACACACAAAAAATGGAGTCTGTGGGGATCGACCTCAGAACCTCCACCTAAGCCTAAGCCTTAATACGTCTGCTCATAACCACTACACCGCGGGTACCACTTGGTACATACCATCCACATTTAATATTAAAAGGGGTATTCCGCTTAGCTACGGGGGAGGAGGCGCAGATTGTATGACCTACAAGCAAGTTTTTCAAGGAGATACAATCATTATTGTAGGTTGCAGAGGGCACAAAAACCAAGATAGAATTATTCTTGGTGCTAGGAGTGCCAGAGTTGGATCAAGGCATGGAGACAATCATTTTTGGGTAATTCAACGCCATGAATTCAATGGTGTTGTTTGTTTTATGATCTGAGCATTATTTGTGCAGCTTGATTTCAGAATGAGGTATACTTTAGTATTTTTCCAAATTTTTTTGCTGAGTTAATGAAAGAGCCTACCCATTTGAGAGCAGGACCTGGAGATGTAGTCCACTAGGGATGAACTCCGTTATCAAGTTTTTTTGTTCAAATATGGTGCTTATGTCTCTTCATTTTTGTGTTTTCCCTTCTTTAATGGTGCACTTTAATTTATGCTCATTTAATGCAGTCATCTCTGACTTGAATTGTTGAGTGTGAATGCTTACTAGGGCCAAGCATAAATAGGGTGAAGGAATTTTTAATACTTTAAATCCCGAAGTTGATTATGCATCTAGAAGGAATAAAATGGCAGAAGAGGACAAGCATGATGAACAGGAGAAAACATTTCACATGGTATTTTATTGCATGTCAGAAATGGTCGAACGAATGTATGGAGATTATAAGAAGAGGATGAAGAAGAAAGGGAAGAAAAAGGAAGCACATGTAGATGATGATGCTTTGGTAAACCAAGGGGTTGGAGGATATCCTCCCGAGCCTCTCTCTTCACCTTTGATTTCTAGTTCTTCTTCCTCTGAGCATTCTCATTATTCTCATCATTCTAGCCATAAAGCCTCTTTTAAGAAACCATTATTAAATCTTGATGTGAAATTTGCTTTACCTATGTTTAACGGAGATCCTAATCCTGAAAAGCTAGATAATTGGATTCGATAGGTTGAAGTGTATTTCTGTGTCCAACATATTGATGAAGAGAAGGTTAAAGTGCAACCTACTTCTCTTCGGTTGGAAGGCACCACTCTCGTATGGTGCGAGAGCAAGATTCATGACAGAAGTAAGTGTGGTAATATTCTTTCCTCATGGTCCAAATTTAAATCAGTGATAAGGAAGAAATTTTACCCATTAGGGTATTTACATAAAGCAATGATGGAATGGAAAACTTTAAGGCAAAGTAAAGGTTAATGTGTACAAAGTTTCATAGAAGAATCTAGGAATAAATCTCTTGCATTGAACATTCCTTTGGATTCTTATGAAACTTTAATGAAGTATATTGGCGCACTTCATAGTTATATTCGTCATACTTTGTTGTTGTTTAACCACATTAGTCTTGAAGAAGTTTGTGTGCAAGCCACTCACCTTGAGAACAGGGGGAAACATTTTCAAGAAGATCCCACAAAGAAACCTTTAAATTTCCCACAAAATGCTTTTAAGAAGTTTAAAAGGAAGGACAAGAATACCACTACAATGATGAGAGAGGGAGGAAAACCATCTTGCACTCATTGCAAGAAGAGCGGTTGCGATGAAGAACACTATTGGAAATTGCATCCTGAAAAGAAACCGAAACAGTTCTGTGGAAAGGGGAAGACAAAGATCATTGCTATAGTGCAACAAGATCTTGGTTCCGATTTGTGAGATGAAGGAAAGATCACAACGGTTGGAGTACAAGGTAAAGATTCTCTTCATGCTAGTTCAAGTTCCAATGATGAATCTCATGTTGATGAATGAAAGAGGAATACGTTATTTCATATCAGAGTTGTATCCAAACATACTAAGATAGATATATTATTTGATTCGAGTTCCCAAGTAAAATTAATATCTGAAGCACTTGTCAAGAAGATGGGTATTGAAATGAAACCACATATGAAGCCTTATCCTCTTGGTTGGGTATGTGATAAAGAAAAACTTAATGTCACCAAACAATGTAGGATCAAATTTTCCATTTCTTCAAAGTTGATTGATGAAGTGGATTTGGATGTTATACCACTTGATATATGTGGCATAGTGTTGGGAAGTCCTTATCTTTATGATAGAAAAGAAGTCTTATTTCGTCATGAGAACAAATACCACCTTAGTAAAGGGGGAGTGGAATACATTGTTAGAGCTCACAACATGAGGGTAAATACAAAACTTGTTAGTGCAGGGAAAATGAAAAGACTCATAAACACTAATAAGAGATATGTACTCATGGTCGTCAGAGAGAAATATGTCAGGACATCCAATGCTTTCCAAGGGTGTGATCCATCTCATAAGAAGGAATTAATTTATATTATTTCTAAGTATGATGATATTTTTCAGGAACCAGATGGATTACTTCCTAAGAGGGAAATCCAACAAGAGATACATCTTCAACAAGATTCTTCTCTTCCTAATGTGGGAATGTACATGATGTCAGTTGTGGAGATGAAAGAGATAAAGAAGCATGTACATGGCTTACTAGATCAAGGGGTCATCTGGACCAACTCATCTCCTTGTGGTTCTCCGATCGTGATGGTGCCAAAGAAATATGGCACATGGGGAATGTGTGTCGATTATCGGGCTTTAAATAAAATCACAGTGAAAAATTGATACCCTCTTCCTCGCATAGATGATTTACTTGATCAATTGAAGAATGTTTTCTATTTCACTACGTTGGATTTGCACAATGGATATCATCAAATCAGAGTCACAGAACATGATGCATGGAAAACTGCCTTTAAAACCAAACAAGGATTGTTTGAGTGGTTAGTTATGTTGTTTGGGCTTTGTAATGCTCCAGAAACTTTCATGCATGTGATGAATGATGTATTCAGGCCTTTCCTATATGACTTTGTGATTGTATATTTAGACGACATTATTGTTTTTAGTGGAACTTGGGATGAGCATGTGAGGCATGTAAATAAAGTATTGGATACTTTGCAAAGAGAAAAGTTGTATGTAAAACTTTCAAAATGTGAATTTTGCAAGACTACACTTGTGTACTTAGGTCATATTGTAGGAGGAGGACAATTGAAAATTGATCCTTCCAAAATTGATGTAATTGTAAAATGGCCTAAGCCAAAGAATGTAACCGAAATTCAAAGCTTCTTAGGTGCAGTCCAGTATTGGAGGAGATTCATTCTCAAATTCTCCTTTATAGTCACTCCTTTGCATGCCTAACCAGTATGAAGAACACTTTTCAGTGGGAAGGAAAGAAAAAAAAAGATTTCAACATTTTGAAGGAAAAGATCAATACCACACCAGTATTAGCACTGTCAAATATTCAAATTTTTTTTGAGATTGAGACAGATTCCAAAAGATACGCCATGGGTGCAGTATTGATGCAATATCGTAAGCCTATCTGTTACCACTCTGAAAATTTTAACCAAGTTGTTGTTAACTATCCTACATATGATAAAGAATTGTATGCATTAGTCTAGAGTGTAAAGAAATGGACACACTACTTGTTATGGAAGGAAACAACCATACATACAGATCACCAACCCTTACAGTATCTTCAAGCACAAACCAAATTGCAAAAATCTCAACACTATAGGTGGATGAGTTTTCTACAAACATTTCATTTGGTAATCAAGTACACAAAGGGTACAAGTAACAAGGTAGTTGATATTCTTTCTAGACTTCCTATTGTTTCTTCTATTGTTTTGAAGAATACTTATTTATCTCATGATATCTATGTAGAACAATTTGCCATCAATGAAGATTTTAAAGAAGTATATGTGAAGCTAACCCTTGGTGCACAAGTAGAGAACTATTGTCTACAGGGAAAACTACTCTACCATCTTGGAAAGATATGTATTCCTACAAGTGAACGAGTCCATGTAATACGAGAAGCTCACACTTCTCTTGTGTCTGAGCATTTTTGGGTAGGAAAAACTATGGTTCATTTGCAGAGGTTTTGTTACTGGACTCAAATGAAAGGAATTGTAACTAAATATTTAAAGGGGTGTGTGATGTGTTCTACTTGTAATCCCACTAATAGAAAACTGGGGCTATACTCACCACTTCATGTTCCATCCCATCCATGGGAAAGTGTCTCCATGGATTTTGTAGGGGGTTTACCCATGACCAAAGGGGTTCATGATTATTTGTATGTTGTAGTGGATAGGTTCAACAATATGCATATCTTGATGCCATGTAAAAAGAAGATCACTGCTGAGAAAACTGTTAATCTCTTCTTTTAGTATGTTTGGGTTCACTTTGGATTACCCACATCCATTGTCTCAGATTGAGATACTTGATATCTTGGGTAATTTTGGACTAGTTTGTGGAGGATGATGGACACCAAATTGAAGAGGAGCACTGCTTTCCATCCACATATTGACAAACAGACAGAGGTGGTAAACCAAAAAGTGGTAATTCTTCTTCGAGGCTACTGCAGAAAACATCCAAAGTTATGGGATGAACAAATACCCTATGTATAGCATGCATGCAACTAAGATTTACATTCATCCACTCAGATTTCACCTTTTGAGGCATGTTTTGGGTGCCTACTAAAGGTTCCTTTGGACTTGATTCATGGGAGAGATGTCAATGTGAATGAAGAACGAACAGAGGACATAGCCCGCAAGTTTATCCAGAGGATCCAGCAGATACACTAGGAAGTTAGGGAAAGATTGGAGAAAATTTAAGCATAGTATAAAGCTTGACATGACAAGCATAGGGTTGATAATCATCTTCAGATTGGAGACCGGGTATGGATTCACATCAGAAAGGAGAGATTTAAGGGTGAAGGAATGAAAATCAAGCCCATTCGTTATGGACGCTTCACTATCTTGGAGAAAAGTGGTACCAATGATTTTCATTTGGATCTTCCACCTTACATGAAGATTTACTCAGTTGTGAACGTGGAGAATTTGAAATGTTTTGAGCCTCCCATGAGCATGGATCAAGATGAGGAAGTTTCAATACCTTTTGTTGATGAGTTTTCACCTGAGTACTTAGATGAGCTACAGGAAGATACCATCCTAGACATGAGGATGAGGACTTCACATATGGGTGATGTTGATTATCTTCGAGTAGGATTAAAAGACACAGATCCAAGCAAGGCAAAGTGGATAGAGAATGACAAAGTGAGGGGGACTCTTCCCTCACTTACCTGTTGATTGATGAAATATTTTGGTGGTCCAAAATGATCTTAGTGGGAAGGAGTGATCCAAAAAGGGATCTAGAGAAGGCTAAGAACAACTCATAACTCACAGAGGCAACTCAGAATGCTCAGAATGGCTCTAGCAGACAAAGAAAGGGAAAAAATTCAAAGTTCCCCAAACTCAGTGAAAATGGCATGATCACGAAGATCGCATCACAAATTTTGAACAGTGCAAACAAATCGTCAAACAAAGTTACAGATTGAAATATATTTGCGGTCAAAGTTTGGTCAACCTAGCCCAGTCAGCAGGGGATGAGTTAACATCCATACTGCTGACGCCAACATCTCTACAAATGGAATCCTCATCCATTCAGTGCACATGGAAGGAGAAGGGAAGTGACATGTGGCATGTTAACATCAGCATGACATTAACATGATGACATGGCAACACCAGAGGCTGCCATGTGTCACCCAATTATTAGATTTTCAAATTGATTTGTGGACCAGTCGGATTGTGCCATGTGGTAGTCTATACAGTCTGTACGACTGACATGACATGCTGATGTGGCATGCTAACTTGGAAGGGGAAGTGTGGTACAATGAGAGGCCACCACATGGCCCAATCAGGGGTTGCCACGTAGTAGGCGGGAAACGCCCAAGGACAACCCGTGAATGAATTTTGAAAACAAAAAGTTGGCGGGTATGCCAAATATGACAGACCACACCAACTATGGAAATAGTCGAAAGGCCTTTTAGCGACACCTCTAAAGTTAGCGGGGCAAATATATATATTGCAAACAATATAACAAACACACCAAAAATGTATTATGTGGGGATCGAACCCAGAACCTCCGCCTAAGCCTAAGCCTTAATATTTTCGTCTGTAACCACTACGTCGTAGGTACCACTTGGTACATACCACCCACATTTAATATTAAAAGGGGTATTCCACCCAACTACGGGGGAGGAGGCACAGACTGTGCGACATACGAGTACATTTTTCGAGGTAGAATAGTCATTATTGCAGGTTGCAGAGGGCACAAAAATCGAGACAAAATTCTTCTTGGGCCTGGGAGTGCTAGAGTTGGTTGAGGCGTGGAGACATATATTTTTGGGTAATTCAACGCCATGAATTCAGTGGTGCTGTCTGTTTTATGATCTAAGCATTATTTTTGCATCTTGATTTCAGAATGAGGTATACTTATGTATTTTGCCAAATTCTTTTGCTGAGTTAATGAAAGAGCCTACCCATTTGAGAGTAGGACCCAGAGACGTAGTCCACCAGGGACGAACTCCGTTATCAAGTTTTTGTGTTCAGATATGATGCTTATGTCTCTTCGTTTTTTAGTTTTCCCTTCTTTAATGGTGCAATTTAATTTATGCTCATTTAATGCAATTCTTTATAAGTCACGATGAAAAGATCCCGGATCAACTTCACTCTAGTCTTGGAGCATCAAAGCTACTAGTGTTCTGCTTTGTCATGGCGCATCAATTCTCTATTTTGGGCATATTACTTCAAGTGAACAAGTGGTTTTTAAGAGTTCTCATCAAACATTTTTAATGTAATGATTGATTGATTTAGTAATTATAAGAGACACTTATTAAGTGTCTTCATTGGTTTGACACTCATCGTGGTTTTGTATGGGTGGTTTCACTATTCTTGTGATATTATATTGTAAATTTTAGCATTTCGATATTAGTTATTATAATTTTTTTATAATATTATTTGTTTGTTTATTTCTAATTGCTTGTTTCATATACGATTAAAATGTTTTTATTTCAAATGATAAAAAATTATAATTTTTGTTTAATATCTTGCAAGTAATTTCAAATTATTTAAATTGTATATGAGAGAATCATAAATTAAAAAATATAAGAATTAATACTTGGATATTCAAAATAAAAGTTATGCTATCACTACATTTTAATCATCATGTATTTATTAAATTCTATACATCAATATTAAGTTGTAATTTTAGTAAATACAACACAAATCTATACAATGGGTGAAAGTATGAATTAATCATTCAATCTAAATAATGTTTTGATAATAGATTAATAATTCATTTATTATTTGATATCATTGGTGCTCTAATTTGGTCTTGAAGCATCGATTATCTAATGACTTTAGAGCTCTGGTGCACCATATTTGTATTGGCACCTTAGGAAAAAATTCCATCGAAACCTCTCATTGTCGACCAAAAACCTTAGCAAAATCTTTCACTAAACCAATGAAAAAAACTTTCCTACTTTTTATCGAAGGGCTTTTTGACAATTTTGTACAATCCTATAAAACTAAAAACCTCCTCTAAAACCTTCGCTAAACCTTATTTTATTGGTTGTAGAAAAACCTTCATTGAATATAGGAATAGACTAACTATCATTCATTATTAACATGTCAATGATTGTGCTAACAAATCGCCCCAAATTATTTAGTCTAGTAAGGAGACTTTGATATGAGAGAGTACATAATTTGATTGTTGACGAAGGAAAGTAGAATATAGGAATGAACAATATTTAATTATTCTTGACTGGTATGTGGTTTGTTAGGGGGTACCCTTAAATCCAAGGATATCACCCTAAAGGAAAATAGTTAACAAAGCTTTAAAGCTTTCACAATGCTTAACAAATTTGGCCCGTTTTGATTAGGCACAAGGGGTAGGAATCCCCTTGAGTGGGACCCCATACGATCATTTAATATAATGTGTTTCTAGGACATTTTGACCCTTGCCAAGTTACAAGTACTTACTAGTATTGACTTGTGGGCTTTCAATACTAGCTTCACACAATTTTTGTATTTAAAAAAGGTTGATGCTTTAACAAAATTTCTTTAATCCATACTACGAAGGAAAATAATGTCATAGATTAAGAAGAAAAAAACAATGTAACTTAGAAGTGGGTAAAGATAATTTTGTAAAATAATGCCACGTGGTAGACTAAGAAGAACAAATGTCAAAAACCTTCTGACTTAAAGGTAAGGTTACCAATAATAATGTAAAATAATGCCACGTGGTAGACTAAGAGGAACAAAAACATTGTGACTTAGAGGCAAGGTTACCGATAATGATGAAGCATAAGATATTTAAGGACCCCATACCAACTATTTACATCATTAGACTAGTTAATCCTCCAATGGATTTTGTCGTTGTGCTTAGTTTTAAGTTTTATAATTTTACTCATGGAGAAATAATATGAAACTTTTGTAACCAAAGTTTTTTTTTGTAACTAGGGGAATCGGTAACAACGGCAGTATCGTACTCGCGTGACACGGGGTCGAATCCTGCCGGCTGCCTTATAACCCCTAGGGAGAAACACACCGCCCGCAAGCACGCCTTCCGGGTAAATCGGGGTGAGAATCGACCTTGAGACCTCATTTTACATAGTTCCTTCCATTTACACGGCACTTGCCAATCGGTCTACACCCCTGCGGGCCTTTTGTAACCAAATTTATCTTTGATTATATTTTAAATTGTTTTAGTGAATATCTCATATAAATTTTTGAATATTAAATGATAGCACCTAAGAGGGACTTTGATGTCTAGCCAACCAACCAAGCCTATGTAATTTTTCCTAAAATTAAAGAAAAGGCTTGAATTAGATAATTTTGATGTACATTTTCAACATATTAATGAAAAGGTTTCTTTTTTTCATATATATATATATATGTGTGTGTGTGTGTGTGTGTGTGGGAGGGGGGGGGTGGAATTTTCCTCTCCATCTTCATTTATTTTAACAAGGGGAATTATAAAGTAGTGAGTCCTTTCATTTGAGTGAGTAGTTTGTGTTACGAGGAAAATCTCTCTATGGCATGGGGTAAACCACAATAGACGAAAATGACTACAAAAATCAACTCTAATATCAAGTATGCTATATAAGAAAATATGCTAACAAGACAATATAAAGAGCCTACCTCATCTAGACGTTCAATGACATTCATTGTTGAGCACTTGACCCAAAGAAATACACTCGCAAGTTGTCCTCAACAACCAAGAAACACAAGCATATGGTGATAATATATAAATCTAGCACATTCAATAGCATAATCCATCAACATTTATAAAAAATATGCCCATGGAATAACAATTCAAATATTTGCAAGCTATTAATTGGACGAGAATAGAGTATTTATATTAAAATGTAATCAACAGAAGTGAATGAATTACAAACTTCCATGTTGGAACGATTCGAAATTGATAAACTAAGTCCCTTCCAGCTGGGCCTCCACCACTTCAATCCTACACCAAAGGAAATCTCATATAAGAGAGACAATGAGGTTCTCAATCAAGTAGGGAAGAGCTTGGGGGATGAACAATGTGTTCAGACTTAGAAGGACAAAGGGATGCAAACTCAATATGAAGTGAATAATTTCTCCAGAGTAACTTTTCTCTCAAAGTTGAATTATTCTCCTCTTTTTCCATAGATCGGATATGGCTCGTTTATAGCCTTCAAATGGAACCGAAGGGTCGATTCGAAACATTTCCAGTATATGGAAGGTCAAGGATCATGGATCCCGTGACGTGACATGGAAACCCGACACTATTTTTTAATTTTGGGCACAAAACCTGATGTACGCGGGCTGTAATGGTGCAACCTATGTATACACATGTTATATAATAGTTAGGGAACGTATATGTGGAAAAATATTGTTTTTATCTCAGGGATTTGCAAAAAGGGACTTCAAGTCTGCATAGGGAAATGAAAAAAGGCCTTCTGAGAAACTTTGCATAGGGTGAGGAAAATCTTTCTATAACATATACCCCCTAATGTGTGAGGTCATAGGAGTATTTGAGATGGCCGAAATACATTATAATACCCAAAAGTGGAGTAATGGAGACTCAACTAGAAGAGCTAGTTGCTCATGAGAATATTACAATCTGTACTAAATTTGCGCATATGGCTGCCAATTTGAATTACAATGTAGATCCATGTGAAAATATATCAAACAATTGTTCATGGCCATGAATAGGCAATACAAAGGTGGCTACATGCCAAAGGATATCATAGTCATGAACACGGCCCAGTAAAACCAGTCTCAAAATCAATCTGGATATATTTGTATACAATGGAGTACAATCTGATCCCCCACGATCACTGCAGTCACATAGGTATTGGTCCAATGAAAGATAGCAACAAATTAGAAAAGCTGTGACTATGAACTGATGTCTTCAAGTCTTCTACATGATCCACCAAAGGTGAAAGTCTACATCGTTTGAATAAAGGAGTTGAGGTCGAACACAATGAGACTTCGTTTGATTACCGGTCATTAAGGTATATTGTTAACAAACGTGAGACGACCTACCGATAATGAAAGTAGGTATCAATGCACCAAGTACATTCTTACAGGTGTGAATAAAGGTGTCGAGGTCGAACACTTGAAGAATCCATCGATCAAGAGACATTGATGTATTCCCAACTGTCGATGGCGGGAGAACCTGCCACTAATGACTGCAAGCCTCTAGGTACTCATAAGACTCTAGGCCTCTTTCATAGAATAGATGGGTTGAATTCGATGGAAGGATATCCACTTGAGGCATCTCTCATCATTCAACATGAGTTGCAAAGAAAGAGATTGATGATTTGGAGGAAATCGGACAAAGAACATATTCACAAATCAACGACCGTGTGCATCTTTTGCGTGTTCCATATGCAAGTGATACACAAAAAAGACCCTCTGAATAGCAACCAATAAGGAAAATTGTTGAAAAAGGTGAGGAAACCACCAATAAGGCTAATGGCATCCAAGACACTGCACACATCTCGATGTGTGAATAGATTTCTTTCCATCGAACACAAGGGAAACCTCCCATTCAGTGACCAATGATGAAATGTCGACTGTTAGGTTCAAGGTTACCTACCAATGATGAAAGTAGGACCAGGGTGTACGATAGGACTATAGTTTCATGTAATTCTGAGACATAGTGAGGGTATGACCAACATGCAAAATCAAGAGTTTTGAGGAATGGACAACACAGGTTGATAGACATCCTTTGAACAAGAGCATGAGACATATGGAAGACTCTGACATCATAGACTCAATGATGAAACTTTGAGATGCAGGATGCATCCATCAAACTCTCCATAGGGACTGGAAGAGTAACCAGTAAGGGGAGTAAACTCTATGTAATGAACTCAACTTCCTAAGGTCATGCTAAACCCAAAATTTTGATGACAAGTGGACTCAAAATTTTAGTGCTCTGTTCAAAGGTGCCACGACTACTGCCAATATAACATAATATTCTTTCCCTGCCCGTCTTTTTTTTGTTTTTTCATAGTCAAATGAATGTTATGATACATAGGAGGAAACAAGTTTCGCAAGTAAGCAACTAGTTCCAGCGGTGGAACATACCTATGCTCAATGCAAAGAGGTGCATGCAGGAGATGGACACTCGGGGCTATATGTTTCCTCTTGGGTATAGGGTGTCAAGCTGCAAAGGATATAAACAAGGCTCTGCTTGGCTGATGATACAAACTGTTGAGGTGATAGGCTTATAATACAAAAGAGAGAATTGACAATAGTCTCAATACTGCAAGCAAGAGAATCAGATGCAATTACAACTTAATGCCAAAAAATGTCCTTTTTCGTAATCTTAGTCTACTTGGTTTGAAAAAGGGGTAAACTTGCACCAAATAGACATCCTTTCAATTCCAATTTAGAGTGTGAAAGAGACAAGTTCACTCGACAATCTTTTCACTTTTTGAGAGAGTCAGATACGAGATTAAATCAGACTCATTGGGAGTCCTCTAGGTATAGGTTAGCATGCTTATGAGTAATAAATGAGGTTCAAACATAAAGTCATGTATTATCTACAAGGGACTCCCGATCCTATAGAGACAAATATCTACATGGGAACCGAATGGAGCAAGGGATCTAACTAGGTTACCCATGTTTGGTAAGTCTCTACCATTCAATAACGACACTTCTAGTTGCATATAGAAAGTTTTGTGTCGCTATTAAATGGGTTCGTACCTAAGGCATATGAGTTACAGTCACAGGACGATGCAAGTGTGCATAATAGATTGGTGACCTATCATATATGTTGGATGACGAAAATACCTATCCAAAGTTATGAACGGGCGACATGGCGTTGAAAACCGCAAGAATCCTTGGATAAAACCACCAAAACCAACTCCATCCATTGTTGTATTAGTCCATTAGGGCAAAATATTAGACGAAACTATGTAAAGTGGGTAAATTTTTTGTATAAATAGTAAAAAAAAAATTGTTTTACTATACCATTTGTATTTTTTACCCAAATAGTGCATTTTGGACAAAATTGCCCCCAAATTTCAACTGTTGATTGGGGGAGCCACGAGCGACGGAATCAAAAACCGTCTCGACCAGGTAATTCATATTTATCCTCTCTTTATTTCAAGTGGATTAAAATTTGCAATTTGGTCATTTTTTTAGCATTTTATGGTGCAACTTAGAAACTAAGGTATACGCTAGATCATTGGTTCGCGTATACGCATACCTATACACAGTTGTTTGCAAAACAACTAGCGTATAAGTAGCCCTATATGAAACTGTGTAAAGTGTAGCTTGCGTACATGTCCGTGGATAAGGTTTTTAAAATGTTGCTAACTCAAAAAAATGGTTTGAATCTTGCATGATGGTGCTAGAGTGGAAAGAAAGAGAGCATGAAGAGGTGGATACTGTAGTGGAGAGAGGTCCAGGGGCCATATGGCCTTAAAAATATGTGGGCTATACAAGTTTTGGGCCCTCAAAGGTATGAGGGCTCAAGTGACATTGCTTCAACTACTCATGAACTATTGGGATACAGATACTGAGACCTTCAACCTTGATGGACAACCATTGAGGATTGAATTTGAGGACATCTACTTCTTGACAAGATTTTCACGTTGGGGTGAGGTGGTAAACCTCAAATCTTGGGGAGCCAAGAGTGGCATGAACATAGAGGATGACATAGCCACTAATTTCATTGTAGGGACCTAGAAGGTAGGGATCCAACTCCCAATCAGAGCGATCAATAATTTGAGTCTCAAGATTATTTTTCTAGTGTTGATGTAGATCACAGGGTCGACCTCTTTGCACCAGGAATCGAGGCCACATATTTTCTATTCAATGGAGTACTTGTGACCCATGGTTTCGACTGGTGCACCTTAATGCTGGCCAACACGAAGAGCCAATTGACAGACTACAAACTGGGTAGAAAGAGGAACTTCGGGTTCGTGTCTATCCTGTGTAGTTTTTTCTTCTAGCGGGTTCCAAGCTTGTACCCTAGAGTTGATATTTTTCTGCATGGACCTCGTGATCCATACCTGGCACTGTGGACCGAGGAGATGAGGGAACAAGGGGGTGGTAGGGTGACAACACCCTACAACGATGAGTTTTTCTTCTGGTGGAGTCAACAGGTGATGGATTTGGAGGACTACCCTTATGAAAGGATTGAATTCAGAGGATATGTGGACATGAAGTTACCACTAAGCTCCACCTATGGAGACATAGGTATGCCAAAGTTTTTGAATATATTTTTTTTTTGTATTTTTGTATAAGAAAACACAAATATTTTTTCATGATGTCAAGTACTAACTAAACATGTATGTCGCATAGACGTAGGTCCACGACAACCAGACAAAATTCCATGACATCAGCGGAGGCACTGGGGGGATGATCTAGCAGGAGGGGATGCTAATAGAGTTCTTGAAAATGTGTAGGGAAACCTATCTCGTTTGATGCAAAGGATTCCCATGGTTCGGGTAGATGATTTGCTAGAGGCGATGCAGCGACAGGTGGTAGGTGTGCCCCATGCTTGGGTACGACTCTTTCAGTGTCTCGAAAATGCCATGGTATGATATCATGACACACATCTGGCGCCATAGGTGTAGATGTCGTTACTATTGTATGATCAGCTGTATATGTATTTTGAGGGTGTCAGCCCCAATTTTGTACTATAACATCATATTTTTTGGAGAGATGAAATATATAAAAACATTGATCTTCGACCTTACTTATGTTATAAGGTGTACATTTATGAAAGTGTTTTCTTTGCTTTAGTTATGTGACAAATGCCAATCTAAAACAAAATTAGCATATGCAATGGATACATAATTAGAACTTCTAGGTATGTAATGATAAGTAATAAAATCAAAATGTTGTTTCAAAATTTGTACCCATGAGAATTGTCGGAGTAGAGTAGGGTCTCACACATAGTAATTGTCGTTCAACTGACATACTACTAACTGGGAGTCTAGGCGAGCTTCTAAAGAGTGAATACCATGTGAAATGGCATCGCGTAAAAGTTATATAAAAACACTATACTCAGCAACATTATTCATGGACGGCCCTAGGAAAACACCCACTGAAGACACCGGTAGACCCTCGAGTGAGTAAACAACCCAAGAGACGAAATCCAAGTTTCGTGTATGACGACTAGCCCCATCTGTGAATCCTAAGTAGACCAAAGACTCCATTGACATCTGCCAACTAAGGGAAAACTTGATAAGCAATTTGGAGATAAAAAAAAGGGAAACGATATATACACTAAAATACATTAGCATACAAAGAGTTACACCCAACCTTGGGGCTTAAGTGTAATATCTATTCAAATAGAGGCCATTCCTGGGCTCTGTTATCACACAATTTTTACTTTGATAGAAGAGAAGGTAAATGTAGAGAAAATTAGTGTAACAAGAGACTATCCTATCACTGTCACCTCAATAGGATGTCTCTTTCTATTTATGGTGGTAGGCCCAGGGGAGACGTCCCTGATGACCTAGGGTTTTGAGAAGGCAAAGTCAAAGTGGCTAGATAAAGATCCCCTCTCACAATTCACCACCGATCAGAAAGTCTAGTTTTATAACCAATAAAATATAATATGTCAAAGTGTACCTGCTTGGAATAAAGCAACAAGAAAACTATATATTTTCAAGTACACTTGTTGGTTTGCAATTCATAAAACCATAGAATTTCTTGAGAAAATAAATTTGTTGAATATGATGAAGTAAACATAAATTTTATAACAACAATCTTTATAGAGAAATACTTCACATAAAATGTCTTGAAAATAGCTTCAAAATGACTAAAAATCATTAACCATTGAAATCATAACACTATTATTTGATAGAAGCCCATAACACAAGGTATAACTCGGCCTTCTCAATTTCTTTTATGATCTTTTAATGCTGCATCTAATGGTCGTAGCTTAATTTAACAACAACAACAACAATATTGTTAGTAGGTTAGGCTATTCTAGGGTTATAAAGTGTTAGTAGGTTGCTCAAAGAGTAGGTTTTGAAGGTTGTGTTGATCAATTACTCAAGAGAGGACTTAGACTAGTGATTTTAGGTTAAATGGAGTCAATAGTGCAACAACGAATGTTGAAGAAAACTGATAATGGAGAGTCAAAGACAAGAGAGAATGATAGGTTGGGGTGTTGGTAACCCAAGGCTCCAACTATAAAACCCTAGGGAAACTAGCTACTAAGGTGTAGGTAACCCTAGGCTTTAGTATATTTCCTCCCTCTTTAACTCATTGATGAATAAAAATCAGCTAGGATGAAGCAATGGATACTAAGGTGTTGCAATGGCAAGGCCTTAGCTCATGCTTCAAGGAATTGGCCTTTTGACAATATCTAGTAGGTGAAAGATTTTGAATCTAGTACAATAACATGTTCTAGTATTCCTAGGGTTTAATCAATAAATTTCATAATCTTGAATGTAAATGCAATATAAATCAAACCATAACCATTCAATTAAGAACAATTGCATAAAATTCACTTACATTCATAAAGAATAATCAAGAAAATACGTAGTTGAACACATCCACCAAGAAGCTTGCCAAAATACACCAAAATTTGCCTCCTTCAACAAGTACGCCTAAAATTTCTGCCAAGAAACCCTAGATAGGGAGCAAATTTTATTCCTCACAAGTGTGAGTGAAAGATGATGAAAAATAAGAAGGATTTTCCCCTTATTTATACAATACTAATGACAAGAATTAGGTCAAAAAAGGCCGACATGGCCAGTTACAAATAATATCCAATTTTTACATTAAATGTCATAATTAAAACCTAAAACAAGTTTCTAATTTGACGTCATGCCATTTTAGGGTGATGTTAGGCCATTTTTGGGAAACATTGGCCTCTTGGAGCAAAACGTTAGGCCTCCTTGGGCCTCAAGAACCTGCCACATGTGCCACTTGGCACACAACTACCTCCAAAACATCCCAAAATGTTGGATAGCATCATGTTTGACCTGGGTGATGCATGGGCCTTCCAAGACCTACATCATGGTGTAAAAGGCACAGCCCCCCTGGGTCCAAGGCCTGCCAGGCTTCCCCTAGTGAAATGTCCTCCTCCTCTCTCTCTAGTACAATCCTTTGATCTATCTCTGCCCCCTGTTGGGGTCTCAACATCCATCTTGTGGGATTTTATCCCTATGGAGGTCCAAAATAATCATCTCCCCATGTGTACCTTCCCATTGGGTATGTCCTTGCAACATCAACAAATATGACCTCCATGGGATCATAAGTCACATGTATCATAGCAATGCTAATCACATCTAATCATCAAGTTATTAAACATCTGCATGAAACCCCTTTTACCCAGACAAGTGCTCAAAGACATTATGCTAATCTATAAGCCAAGTTTGGATGGGATGCTACAACGTCCTATTGGTATGGTGCTCATTGGATGTGGGATGTTCCCGGGAGAAGTCAAATCTAGGCCATATGATTGGATGAGGTGGTAAGGGGATTTCTAGGCAAGGGGTGTAGTGATAGCAGGGAAATGTATAGCTTACCCATGGGTGCCTCTGAAGAGGGTGAGCTGCACCTTGTCATGGATGCAAATGTTTCCAAGCCCATTTATTCCTTTTATATTCTATTATTATTCCTTTTTTTTTCAAGAGGCTAGTTAGGGGACACTGCCCTGGAGTGGTGACCAGTGGTGGGAATGTTACCCACAAGAATTTCATGAAAATGAGAAGGTTGGCTCGTGATGAGGACCCCTTTCTCTTGGCTATTCCACCAAGAGTCACTACCCTGGCATGGTGACCAAATGTCGGTAGTGTCATACTGCTACATGCCCATGGACCTAATAGGATGGCTTATGAAGAGACCCCCTATCCTCTAACTAGGTCTTGATTTTTTATTTTTTTTTATGGGTCCCCCTCTTTCTTGTTGAGAAGATTTTTATTGCTTTCTTGAGGATCCTTGGACGAAGAATATCAAGGTTTAATTATTTTGGATTTTATCTTTTTCCAGCTACTTTTACCGTCTGGGCCTTTATCCCTTTCTTCCCACAAGGTAAAGTACAACCCTTAGATATTTGGCCAACCAAATGCCCGGGCTAGTGTAATGGGATGGATGAGCAGGTGAAAGATGAAAAGTGGTAAGTATGGTGGGAGCGAATGATGGCCTTTCATGAATCCCCCTAGTGGAAACTCAAACCCTATGGGTACCATCTTACTAGGGAATCCTTTCATTCCCCCCAGGTGTGTTCAAGTGGAAAATCATAAGGTCCAAGCACATGTTAGAAGAAAAAATAATTAAATGAACATATTCAAAGGTTTTGAGGATTAGAGTGACACATACCATGATACCCAGACTCATTAACTCATGGAGCAAGATCCATTTCTGGTGTAGGACCAGGCTGATGTGATGGATGTTTCTGTTGCTGAAAAAGTGGAGGCACTGAAGAATGAAAGGATGGGTCATCTAGGGCCATATTCAAGTTGACTTGGCTCTTTGTACTCCATGTCTAGGACTTGTGGGCCTTGAGACACAATCTCCTTAGTTATCCCTAGGCTAGGGGTTAACATCTGGCTCCAACTCCGGGACATGTGCTCATCATATAGCACATGAGAACCTCAAAATATATGGCATAACATGTGACCTACTTGATATCAACATAATAATGTTATCAATCATTTGGGGTGGTGATATTACCCCCAACTCATATATATATAGTACAAAATGAAAACAAGCATATTTACAAATGGGAATACAAACTACTCTAGTATGAAATGAAAATGGTATATACAATGAATGAAAATGCATACCTACTTACCTACAGTTACCTGTAAAGTCAAGTCTCTTCCCCTTGATGGGGTTTGAGGAGGTTCTCGCTAATTTGTAATGGGTGCCTTCTTCCTTCCAATGTGGAAAAATAGTAGGCATCATTGACTGACTTTCTTCTGACTCTGAAGGGTCCAAGCCAAAACTATGGAGTTCCTTTGACATTAGTAGGATCTCCCTTTTTTTGTGTCCCACATCCACACTATGTCCCCCTCTTTGTAATATGTGGTCTTGAACTTGTTTGTTTCTTGAACAACCCTGGTGTACTGTGTAGAGGGAGGAGGGTGGGAATTTGTTGTGAAAACTTCTTGTTGGGATGGTTGGATCAATACATTGTCTTCTCCTTTCTTTAATAACCTAACAACCCCAACTTTCTTGTATTTATACTTGTTCAGAAGTTGTTGATAATATTCTTTCTTCAGCCATTGTATCTGATCAAAGTCTTCCTCCATAGCAAAAGGCATATCCTCAGGAGAAAACTCAGGAAGACCTTCTATGATCGGCTCATGTTCTTTGTCAGCTTTGATGTGGTCACTAATTTCTCGCACATGGATTCTGGTCATTGGAACATTCGTGAGATGACTTATTGGTCCATCCTTCATAGGCAGATTGATATAGGTGAGGTCCATCTCTAGATTGCCTCCCAACATCACAACAAATTTCCTAGACAATAACATACCCCACACATCTGGGACATCTACTACTACAATATCCATATGGATTACTCTCTCGAGGTATCTTCCAAGGCATACTTCCACATTTTCAATCACCCCATGTGTGGGTATGGATCTAGAATCAAAGCCACACACATTCCTATAAAGTCATGTGACCTTTAAGCCCAATTGTTGCATGACCTTTAGAGATATCATGTTGGCACCTGCCCCTGAATCCAACATACAATTGTTAAGTCACTTGTTATTTATCAGTAAGGTCATGAAGAAAGGTGGGCGTTCATCATATTGGACCCTAAAGTGATTAGCTTGTAGCATAATAGGAGGGTCCATTGGTCCATCTGATCCTTTGAAGAAATTATCAAATATTTCTTTGACAAATGGTACCTTGATGACTTGTATTAAATGGATGGTCACATGAATCTTGGATAATACCCCTTCAAAGTCAGAGTTTAAGTCCACTATTTTAGTCTTGGGAAGGTTCTTAGGAAGGAGAATCTTCATGGGTGGAGGCCTTGTTTGGGCTACTATAGGGATGGTACAGAGAGGTTGGTTCAGTTTCTTTTGTCTAGTATACACTTGGAACTCTTGTTTATTCAAATTCTCTCTTGATTCTTGGTCCATGTTATTTATCACCTCCATCCTAGCCTTCTTAGCTCCTTCCTTTATGCCCTCTTGATGTTCCTCAGGGAAAATATTAAGACATATCTGGGGGCCCTCTATGGTATGGTTCATTATGTTTACTTGGTCATGGCCTCCATTGTTGTAAGTACATTCATGTTCCCAGTGTGAATCACTGCATTGCAAATACCAAGGGTTTTCATCCACCACATTCGCAGGAGCTAAAGTATTTGGAACCTCTTGATTATTCTTTGGTCTAAAAACTTGGTTCCTTTTCTGGAATTGACCCTTGTATGGAACCCTAGGGGCTTGATGTTGAGCCCTTTCTAGGTTGACAATCCTATTCATCATTGTTTCTTGGGTTTTTACCATGCCATCTACAGTCATCTGCAACTTTTCCAAGATAACACTAATGTCTGAGGCATGCTCAACTATGTGGACTATCTTAGGTTTAGTGTCCATTCTGAATCTTGGGGCTGAGAAAGGTTCAACTTTGGATGATATAAGGTTGTCTTCGATACTTGTGGCTATTTCTTGAGCTTCTTAGTTGTTTGGGGGTTTTTATCTCTAAGGAGATACCCTAGTTGACCAGTAAAGGATTTGGTATAAATGAATAGAAGGAAACTATGAGTTGGATGATGAATCACAATGATTTTTTGCAAAAGGGTTTCAAACCTACTGTGGAATTCTCTAATGGTATCATTCTCTTGTTTCATGAGGTTATTCAGCCTTATCAATAGCATGTTGGGGTCTTTCTTGATACTCCATCGTTTAAGGAAAACTTCTTCTAACTTATCCATGGTTTTAATACTGCCATCAGGAATACTATTGTACCATCACATTGTGCCATCATGGAGGGTAGAAGAGAACAATTTCATATCCAAATATTCAACATCATCACTAATGGGATGAAGCTGGAAGAATGCCCAGAAATTTCCCATGTGATCCTTGGCACTGATTGCATCATTACCAGTGAATTTAGGCAACCATTTCTCATACTTGGGGGGCATTTTCCTAGGGTAGCCTGGTAAAGATGTCATGTCTAGCGGTTTGAAAAGATTGGATGACCATTGTCTTTGGTTATTGGCTTGGGTTGGAATGGTGGTCTGAGATCCCGTGCTAGACATTGTGTTTAAGGGAATATTGCCTCCGAAAGGTGATTTTACTACAGGAGAGTTTCAGGGAGGCTTTTTTCTAAAGGATTAGGGAGGGTTGGTGCACCTCTTTGTGGACTTTGGAGTCACCAAATAATTTTCTTGAAATTATCAAAGAAATAAGGGAATCACCCTTAGTGGAGTCGCCAGGTAAACTTGTAAAATAAAGTCTTTTTGAGGAAAGGATTAATGAAAAAAGTGTCGTTTGAGGTAGATTGACTTAGTGTTCCCCGGAAACAATGCCAAAACGTTATCGCACAATTTTTACTTTGATAGAAGAGAAGGTAAATGGAGAGAAAACTGACATAACAAGAGAATATCCTATCACTGCCACCTCAATAGGATGTCTCTTTCTATTTAGGTTGGTAGGCCCAGGGGAGACGTCCCCGGTGACCTGGGGTTTTGAGAAGGAAAAGTCAAAGTGGCTATATAAATATCCCCTCTCACAAGTCACCACCAATAAAAAATTCTGGTTTTATAACCAATAAAAGATAATATGTCAAAGTGTACCTACCTGGAACAAAGCAACAAGAAAACTATATATTTGCAAGTACACTTGCTAGTTAGCACTTCATAAAACCATAGAATTTCTTGAGAAAATCAATTTGTTGAATATGATGAAGTAAACATAAATTTTATAACAACAATCTTTATAGATCAATACTTCACATAAAATGTCTTGAAAATAGCTTCAAAATGACTGAAAATCATTAACCATTGAAATCATAACACTAGAATTTGATAGAAGCACATAAGACAAGGTATAATTTGTATTTTTCAATTGCTTTTATGAGATTTTAATGATGCATTTAATGGTTGTAGCTTACTTTAACAACAAAAACAATATTGTTCTTAGGTTAGGATATTCTAGGGTTAGAAAGTGTTAGTAGGTTTCTCAAAGAGTAGGTTTTGAAGGTTGTGTTGATCAATTACTCAAGAGAGGACTTAGACTAATTATTTTAGGGTAAATGGAGTCAATAGTGCAGCAACAAATGTTGAATAAAAATGATAATGGAGAGTCAAATACAAGAGAGAATGATAGGTTGGGGTGTTGGTAACCCAAGGCTCCAACTATCAAACCCTAGGGGAAACTAGCTACTAAGGTGTAGGTAACCCTAGGATTTGGTATATTTCCTCCCTCTTTAACTCAATGATGAATAAAAATCAGATAGAATGAAGCAAAGGATACTAAGGTGTTTCAATGGCAAGGCCTTAGCTCATGCTTCAAGAAAATTGGCCTTTTGAGAATATCTAGTAGGTGAAATATTTTAAAGCTAGGACAATAACATGTGATAGTATTCCTAGGGTTTAATCAAGCAATTTCATAATCTTTCATGTAAATGTAATATAAATAAAACCATAACCATTCAATTAATAATAATTGCAAAATATTCACTTACATTCATCAAGAATAATCAAGAAAATCCGTAGTTGAACACATCTACCAAGAAGCTTGCCAAAATACACCAAAATTTTCCTCCTTCAACAAGTGCTCCTAAACTTTCAGCCAAGAAACCCTATATAGGGTGAAAATTTCATTCCTCACAAGTGTGAGTGAAAGATGATGAAAAATAAGAAGGATTTTCCCCTTATTTATACAATACTAATGACCAAAATTAGGTCAAAAAAGGTCGACATGGCCAATTACAAATAATATCCAGTTTTTACATTAAATGTCATAATTAAACCCTAAAAAAAGATGCTAATGTGATGTCATTCCCTTTTAGGGTGATGCTAGGCAATTTTTGGGCAATGTTGGCCTCCTGGAGCAAAATGTTAGGCCTCCTTGGGCCTCAGGAAACTTCCACACGTGCCACTTGGCACACAACTGCCTCCAAAACATTCCAAAATGCTAGATGACATCATGGGTCACCTGGGTGATGTCATGGGACTTCCAAGGTCTACATCATGGTGGAAAAGGAACAAACCCCCTGGTCCAAGGCCTGCCAAGATGCCTGTGGTGAAACTTCCTCCTCTCTCTCTAGTGCAATCCTCTGATCTGTCTCTTCCCCCTATAGGGGTCTCAACATCCATCTCGTGATTTTAGCCCCATGGAGGTATGAACTAATCATCTTGCCATGTGTGACAATCCATCGGGTACATGTCCATCATGTATGGCCCTACAACATCAACATATGTGCCCTCCATGGGCTCATAAGTCATAGGTATCATAGCAATGTCAATCACATCTAATCATCAAGTTATTAAACATATGCACAAAACCCCTTTTACCTGGACAAGGGATCAAAGACATTATGCTAATCTACAAGCCAAGTTTGGAGGGGATGCTAGGACGTCCTATTGGGATAATTCTCATTGGATGTGGGATGTTCCTAAGAGAATTCAAATCCAGGCCATTTGAGTGGATGAGGTGGTAGGGGGATGTCTAGGAAAGGGGTGAAGTGATAATAGGGAAATGTATAGCTTACTTGTGGGTTCCTCTAAAGAGGGTGAGTTGCATCTTGTCATGGATGCAAATGTTTCCAAGCCCATTTATGCCTTTTATCTTCTATTATTATTTATTTTTCTTTCAAGAGGCTAGTTAGGGGACACTGGCTTGGCATGGTGACCAATGGTGGCAATGTTATCCACAAGCATTTCACGTAAATGAGAAGGTTGGCTTGTGATGAGACCCTCTTTCTCTTAGCTGTGCCACCAGGAGCCACTACCCTGGGGTGGTGACCAACTGTGGGTAGTGTTAGAACTCTACATGCCCATGGAACTAATAGGTTGGTTCATGATGAAACCCCCTATCCTCTAACTAGGTCTTGATTTATTATTATTATTTTTATGGGTCCCCCTGTTTCTTGCTGAAAATCTTTTTATTTATTTCTCGGGAATCCTTGGGAGAAAAAAAATCAAGGTTTCATTCTTTTGGCTTTTATCTTTTGCCAACTACTTTTACCCTTTAGGCATTTATCCCCTTCTTCCCACAAGGTAAGGTACAACCCTTATATATTTGGCCAACCCAATTCCCAGACCAATGTAATGGGATGGATGAGCAAGAGAAATATGAAAAGTGGTAAGTATGGTGGGAGCAGGCGATGGCCTTTCATGAATCCCCGTAGTGGAAACTCAAACTCTATGGGTACCAACTTACTAGGGAATCATTTCATTCCTCCCAGGTGTGGTAAAGTGGAAAAGCATAAGGTCCAAGAACACGTTAGAATAAAAAAGAATTAAATGCACATATTCAAATATTTTTAGGATCAAAGTGACACATACCATGATACCCAGACTCATTACCTCATGGAGGAAGATCCATTTCTGCTGTAGGACTAGGCTGATGTGATGGATGTTGTTGCTGCTGACAAAGTGGAGGCACTGAAGAATGAAAGGATGGGCCCTCTAGGGTCACTATCAAGTCAATATGGATCTCAGTACTCCATGTCTAGGACATGTGGGCCTCGCGACATAATCTCCTTAGTTATCCCTAAGCTAGGGGATTACATCTGGCTCCAACTTGGGGACATGTGCTCATCGTAGAGCGCATGAGAACCTCAACATATTTGGCATAAACCGTGACCTACTTGATCTCAACATAATACTGTTAGCAATAATTTGGGGTGGTGATATCACCCCTGACTCATATATATATAGTAAAAAATTAAAACAATCATATATACAAATGGGAATACAAACTACTCTAGTATGAAATGAAAATGGTATATACAATTAATGCAAACGCCTACCTACTTACCTGCAGTTACCTGTAATGTCAAGTCTCTACCCCTTGATGGGGTTTGAGGAGGTGACTGCTAACTGGTAATAGGAGCCTTCTTCCTTCCCATGTGGACAAATAGTAGGCATCATTGACTGAATTTCTTCTGACTCTGAAGGGTCCAAGCCAAAATTGTTAAGTTCCTTTGACATTAGTAGGCTCTCCCTTTTTTGGGTCCCACATCCACACTGTGTCCCCCTGTTTGTAATATGTGGTCTTGAACTTGGTTGTTTCTTGAACAACCTGGGTGTACTGTGTAGAGGGAGGAGGGTGGGAATCTGCTGTGAAAACTTCTTGTTGGGATGGTCGGATCAATACATTGTCTTTTCCTTGCTTTAATAACCTAACAGACCCAACTTCCTTGTCTTTATACTTGTTCAGGAGTTGTTGATAATTGTATTTCTTCATCCATTGTATATGATCAAAGTCTTCCTTCATAGAAAAAGGCATATCCTTAGGAGAAAACTCAAGAATACCTTCTATGATCGGTTCGTGTGCTTTTTCAGCTTTGATGTGGTCACTGATTTATCACACTTAGATTATGGTCATTGCAACATTCGGGAGACAACTTATTATTCCATCGTTCATAGGCACATTGATATAGGTGATTCCATCTCCAGAGTGCCTCCCAACATCACAACAAATTTCCTGGATAATAACATCCCCCACACATCTGGGACATCTACTACTACAATATCCATATGGATTAATCTCTTAGGTTATCTTCCAAGGCATACTTCTACATTTTCAATCACCCCATGTGTGGGTATAGCTCTAGACTAAAAGCCACACACATTCTTGTAAGGATTTGAATAGTGTAGGGCTCTTTTTCCCAAAACTCCCCTCTTCACAAAACACATGAGTTAGAAATCACCATTTACTCATTGCTTATTGATGTCATTTATAATCAGTTAAATGTGAAGATACATCATCAACATATCATCACCATAAGGAACAGAAGGAACACAAGATGTATGTACAATTTTCTTTTTATTACGGACTACAATCCTTGGGTTATCAACAACAACTGAATAGAGTAAAACTCTACAAGAGCACCAACTCTATAATGAAAGACTCAACTTACACCCTCAACACCAACTAAGATGAGGCAACAATCCTCAACAGATATCAATCTGTCAATAGGTACGCGACCCGTTGGTAGTGCAACACGCATATGTATGTTCCCTACCAATAGTACAACTCACGTATATACGCGGTGAGTCTGTACTATAGCCTGTGTATCACATCTGATTACTTAGGGTTTTATTTTCGTCACACTCTCAGATCCTCTACAACCTTCATTCACATTCTCTTCTGTCTCACTGTCCAATATGATCTGTAACTAGTCACAACACATCCAAGCTCTCCAACAACTTACTCATGCTCCTCAACAATAAAATATGAATGCTACTCAATCGTGTATAAGAAATAAACATACTATATCAATCATATCAACATTGAATCATAAGAGTGTTTATCACTTTATCAACCAACACAAACCATATCACAAAAACCATACCAAGAATGCCTTAATCATTCACTACACAACAAGCAAGAGTATCCATCAAGACAACAATGTAACCATACCAGAGTTTCTATGGCAGATTTGAGCCCATAGAATGCATATCTAGAACTTGCTTTAGTCTTCAATAGCCTGACACAATTTCACACACAAGTCTACATGACTTTATCCACTGTACGTGCCCTGTCCTCATTCATCCCACGTATGTATGCACCCTGGCTCACTACAACCCACGTATACCTCAGAAACTAGAGTTTCTAAACTACCGAGACTTTTGTCGTCATGATCTCAGACTTGTTGAAACTTTGATGTGTCCATGAGATCCTCCATACACTCTCTCTCTCTTAGAATAAATCTTCAATACATGGTTAAGAGATACACAAGAGATGCATAAGAGATATATTTCACAAGAGACCCTTTCCTCTTATTTATACTCTCCAAGTATCTTCCTTAGAAGCATCTTCTAGGTCACTTAACCCACTTCTAGGTCACTTAACCTATTTCTAGGTCACTTAACCCATTTCTAGGTCACTTAACCCATTTTCCTTATTTTTAGGTTTAACCACTTTCCATAATTAGAAGTTCTCCATTTAAATATTCCTCCTTGACTTTGTCACTTTTCTTTATCATTTAAATAATAATTTCTTCTTTGCAAGCTCTTTGACTTCTCTGACCTTTTGGGGCTTCAAGCCTACAAATGAGGGTCCTCCAACTTCGTAAGGACATAACTCTCAAACCATGAGGAGTTATGTGACATTCCACATACCACCAAAAATGACATGAAAATCACTATTCATCTAGGATAGTTTCACCAACAACTTCACTAATCTTCATCTCATTATTCCACATATAATCATGGGTTCTCCAACCATACTTCTAGGATAACTCAACCGTAAAGCGTCTTCCCATGATGGATTTCACCATAAGGGGACCACTTTGGAGTTCATCCATTTGTGCACCTTATCAACCATGATAAGAAAATAATTATTCATCCTTACATCAATCAAAATCAATAATTTTACATCAAACCTTTGACCTTTGACATCATTCAATCATCCTTTGGCATCAATCAATTCCTTTACATCCGTCCTTTGACAACAATCAATCAATCATACTTTGGCATCAATCAAACTATCAATACCTTGAAATCAATCAATCACTTTGACATCAATCCATCACTTGACATCAATTAATTAAACCTTTGGCATCAATGACAACATGATTCAACAATCTCCCCCTTTGGCATTGATGGCAATACCAACATTGATGTCAACACCAATCATTGATGTCAACATGTAGACAAGGCATGCTCTACATCAATAGTCATCAATCACATCAGTGTGCCTATCTCTCCACATCAATAATTATCAATGACATCAATGTGAATATCTCTCCCCCTTTGACATCAATGACAAAGGGTCATTCTCCTCTTAGGGATGATCTCCCTGCTTGAACTCTCCTTGGGGCTGCTCCCCCTTCCTGAATTCCTTTGATCTTCCTCTGAATAATCTCTCCCCTTTTGAACAAGGGATATCACTTTGATGTAATGATGAAGATACATCACTCATACTCCCTCTATGACCATCACTCCCCTTGGAATTATGCCTCTGTGCTCTTTTCTTAAAATATAGGGCTCTTTCCTGGTATGCATATGATAAATATCTTCTCCTAGAATCATGGGAATAAGAATGACTCCCCCTATGGGTATGTCTTCCCCTATCTTCTCTACAGTATGAACAATATGATACCATATGACGATCCTTGGACCTATCCATGCATCAAACTCATGCCATACCAAACATCATGAATCAAAAGATATGTCAATGAATGAACAAATACATCATGTACCAAAATATGTGCCAATAGTATACCAATCATATGCCTCCATCAACATGCCAACCATGTGCATCTACCAATATGCCAATCATGTGCATCTACCAATGGTGTACTTTTAGCCAAGTACTATCATCCAAACATATACCATTTATGAGTGTACCAAACATGCACATCAACATGTATCACCACTTGTACCAAGCAAGTGCATCAACCATGCACCAATACCACAACAAGATGAATCCTCATACATGTATTCCAAATCCACAAAACATTTGCCAATCAAACTACTAGTATGTACCTCTACCAATGTACTAGGAGTGTATCTATCATGCATCAATTATAGATCAAACTCATCAATTGCGTACAACATGATCACCTCATCAACCCACGAACTACATGTTCCAAAATTTAGTCCAACGAAATGCAAAAATGCATGCATCAAGATATATCACATAACCAAGGTGCCATAACTTCACTCTCATAACCAACAATGTTCTTCAATAGAAGAATGCCTCAATCCATACTCATGGGTTAGTGCCATGCATCCAAGATAGCCTTTCATTTTATATCATCACTTTACATAATCCAATATGTAATTATGAAAACCTGCAACAAAAAATGTCAGAACTTGCAACAAATGTGTCAGACCCTGCAACACAAAGTTATACCATCACATCAAGTTGCAACCCATGTGCATAGCCATTTTCCCTAGGCTTTACCACATATAAGTGGCATGATGCATAGACATCTCATGTGTGTACACGACCTATTCAAGGTCAACCTGCGTATGTATGCGACTGATACCACTATCACCCGCGTATGCTTCAATAGATGACACACTTGAGCTTCCCTTAAGGCTTCCATTCTACTCTCGTTGTTCATTCTTCTTCACCCACTTTTGAAGGTGTTCTTGCTTCTCAGAAATTAAGCTCTGAGCTTCCATTTTTTCAAAAATGTCTCCCTTCCTAACTTCATTCCTTTTTCTAGTCATGCTATATGAATTCCTCTTCATGGACTTTCTTCTTGTGTTCCAGCAATCCTGGGATTTGTGGCCAAATCCACTACAACTGTAACATCTCATGTTGTGATAGTGAACATCAATGCGTCCTACTTGATCATATCTCAAACACCTTATGGTATTATGAAATCTTCCATTATCTCTCCTTGCATAAGATCTACATTCCAAATATTTGTGACCATATTCATTACATGAATAACATTGACCATGAAAAATACTTTCATACCTTTTCTTTGGTGTCCATCCCTTTTGAGGTGTAAATATGGCTTCTTGATGTCTTCCTTGCTTTGTTCTTTTGAAATTTTCCTTTCCTTCTGTAGATGTTTGACTTGCAACATTATCTTCATTCTTTGAGAGTGAGGGACTTACCTCATGCTTCTTTGAGGTGCTTGCTTCAACATTTGTAGCTTCTCTCTTGTATCCAAGACCTGATTTATCTTTTGGTGATCTTTGACTTTCCAAGATCTCATTCAAGTTTTGTGAGATATTCAAGAATTTGTTTGACTTCTCTACTTTCTTTCTAAGATCAACAACTTCATCTTATAACTTATGACATGACTCTTCCTTTTCATTTATTTGATTCCTCAATATTTCTTCTACGCTTTTGGCTTCTTCAATTTGGGTCTTGAGATGGACAATAATTTCAAAACTTTTTCTAATCTCATCATCTACCTTCTTATCTTCTTTTTCACTTTTTAGTCTTGTGGTCTCTTCTTCCTTTTCATCTAATTGAGTCTTATTACTCTTTTTTTGTTCCTTGAGCATTTCCTTTAACTTCAAGATGTGCTTTTGACTCTTCTTAAGAAACTTTTTAGTGTTATCCGAAATATAGCTATAGTCTATATAATAGTGGTCACTGCTATATTCATATACACCTCTTTCAACCTTCTCTTTAATATCTGATAGTTTTTCTTCTACTTCTTCCATGGGATAACAATCAATTGATTCTATACAAACTATTTCTAGATTTTCTTCTTCACTTGTAGAGAAAAATTCAACATCATCGCATTTTGAATTATTGCAATCAAGAGTTTTTGGAGATTCTTTTCCTTCATTTTTCTTGATGGAGTTGTCTTCAATATCTTCCTTCTTGCTTTGGTATGTATCATCTAGATTTATCCATAGATCCTTGGTAGAATTGCATTGTCCCATGCTCTCTTTGATAGGAATTGAGATTCCACTAAGAATGGTCTTGAGAGCTAATGCATCATTCTTCTTTCCATCCCTTTAAGCTACAGACTTTGACTTATTCTTCAAGTCAACTGATCCACCAATGGCTACCTTCCAAATACTCACTCCCATCTCTTTCAAATGCACTCTCATTTATATTATCCAAATAGAATAGTTTTCCTCATAAAGGATTGGAACTTAATCATCCATTTGTGTGTCCATAGATCTCCTCCAAGCTTGTTAAGGCTTATAATGAAGGCCTGCTCTGATACCAATTGTTGGACACACTGACTACACTGAGAGGGGGGGGGGGGTGAACAGTGTAGAGATATTTTTCCCAAAACTTCCCTCTTCACAAAACTCATTAGTTAGAAATCACCATTGACTCATTACTTATTGTTGTCATTTATAATCAGTTAAATGTGAACATATATCAACAATATATCATCAACAAATCATCACCACAAGGAACACAAGATGTATGTACAATTTTATTTTTATTACAGACTACAATCCTTGGGTTATCAACAACAATTGAATAGAGTACAACTCTACAAGAGCACTAGATCTATAATGCAAGACTCAACTTACACCCTCAACACTAATTGAGATGAGGCAACAATCCTCAACAGATATCAATCTGTCAATAAGTACATGACCTGTCGATAGTGCAACACGTGTATGTACACACCCTACCAGTAGTACAACTCGCGTATGTATGCAGCCTACGTATCACATCTGAGTACTTAGGGTTTTCTTTTCATCACACTCTCAGATCCTCTGCAACCTTCAATCACATTCTCTTCTATCTCTCACTGTCCAATCTGATCCATAACCAGTCACAACACATCCAATATCTCCAACAACTTACTCATGCCCATCAACGATACAATATGAATGCTACTCAATCATGTATAAGAAATCATCATACTATAGAAATCATATCAGCATTGAACCATAAGAGTGTTGCTCACTCTTTCAACCAACACAAACCATATCACAACAACCGTACCAAGAATTCCTTAATAATTCACTACACAAAAAGAAAGAGTATCCATCAAGAAAACAATGTAACCATACCAGAGTGTCTATGGAAGATCTGAGCCCGTAGAATGTAGATCTGGAACCTGATTCAGTATTCAAGATCCTAGCACTATCTCACACACAAGTCTACATGACTTCATCCACTATATGTGACCTGTCCTCATTCAGCCCGCGTATGTACGTGCCCTGACTCACTACATCCCATGTATACCTTATAAACTAGGGTTTCTAAACTTTCGAGACTTTTTTCGTCATGATCTCATACTTGCCGAAACTTTGATGCATCCATGAGATCCTTCATACACACACTCTCTCTCTCTCTTAGAATAGATCTTCAATACATTCTCAAGAGATACACAAGATATGCATAAGAGATATATTTCACAATAGACCCTTGCATATTATTTATACTCTCCAAGTATCTTCCTTAGAAGCATATTCTAGGTCACTTAACCCACTTCTAGGTCACTTAACCTATTTCTAGGTCACTTAACCCATTTCTAGGTCACTTAACCTATTTTCTTCATTTTTAGGTTTAACCACTTTCCATAATTAGAAGTTCTCCATTTAAATATTCCTCCTTGACTTTGTCACTTTTATTTATCATTTAAATAATAATTTCTTCTTTGCAATCTCTTTGACTTCTTTGACCTTTTGGGGCTTCAAGCCTACATATGAGGGTTCTCCAAATTCGTAAGGCCATAACTCTCAAACCATGAGGAGTTATGTGACATTCCACATACCACCAGAAATGGAATGACAAGCACTATCCATCTAGGATAGTTTCACCAACAACTTCACTGATCTTCATCTCATTATTCCACATATAAGCATGGGTTCTCCAACCATACTTCTAGGATAACTCAATCGTAAAGTGTCTTCCTATGAGGGATTTCACCATAAGGGGACCACTTTGGAGTTCATCCATTTGTTGATCCAGGTGGATATCAGTGGACACCCACCTTTTCCAAATGGCTCAAAACGACTTTCTGGCAATTTTGGCAATTTACTATTTTTAGCAGTTGTTTCGGGTCCTGAACTTCCGGGGCCATTTTGAGGCCCTAAACGATGTTTTTTTGGGTATGTTTCTCTTGCAAAATAGCATCTATGATGCTATTTTGTCTCAAGCGTTGTAGACCTCAGATATATCTTTCCAACGAGCTATCACACGCCTAAAACG
>JZKD02S1587802.1:128566-145663 GCA_000966675.3 Picea glauca
TTCCTAAGGAGGGAGGATTGATCCAGGTGGATATCGGTGGCCACCCACCTTTTCCAAATGGCTCAAAATGACTTTCTGGCAATTTTGGCAATTTACTATTTTTAGCAGTTTTTTCGAGTCCTGAACTTCCGGGGCCATTTTGAGGCCCTAAACGATGTTTTTTTGGGTATGTTTCTCTCGCAAAATACCATCTACAATGCTATTTTTTCTCAAGCATTGTAGGCCTTAGATAGATATTTCCAACGAGCTATCACACGCCTAAAACGGAGATCGTATGCAAAAGTTACGACCCCGGGAAGTTGATGTACTCACTTACCCAAACGGGACCCACATGACTTTTGGCGCTTCATCTCCTAGGGTTAGATTTTTGGATGTTTAGGAGTTTTGGCATTCCTGTTTATTGTAAAAGGGCCTTCATAGCCTCATTGTAATCATCTTCTTGCGAATGTGAGTAGCCGTCACATCTCTTCTCAGAGATAAGCTGCCACCATTCTAGCGAGTCTTCCACTCTGTACTTTTACAGTTTTTGTACATTTCTTTCATTAATAGAAATCGTGTATTACTGCATATCTGTGTTTATGGTTGCATCTTCGATACATTTCTGTTATATTATTGAATATCTGCGATATCTCTGTGCATTTATTTATTATATCTCTGATCTCATTTCGTGCAGAAAATAATCCGGATCATTTGTGCACCTTATCAAACATGATAAGACAATAATGATTCATCCTTTTATAAAAAAAATATTTAACATCAATCAACATCAATCATTTTACATCAAACCTTTGACCTTTGACATAATTCAATCATCCTTTGGCATCAAGCATTTCCTTGGCATCCATCCTTTGAAAACAATCAATCAATCATTCTTTGGCATCAATCAAACAATCAATACCTTGACATCAATCAAGAACTTTGACATCAATCCATCACTTGAGATCAATCCTTTGACATCAATTAATTAAACCTTTGGCATCAATGACAACATGATCCAACATAAGTTCGTATGACCTTTAGGCCCAATTGTTGCATTACCTTCAGAGACATCATGTTGGCACCTGCCCCTGAATCCAACATACAGTCGTTAAGGCACTTATTATTTATCAGTAAGGTCATGAGGAAAGGTGGGTGTTCATCATACTGGACCCTAAAGTGATAAGCTTGTAGCATAATAGGAGGGTCCATTGGTCCATCTGATCCTTTGAAGAAATTATCAAATATTTCTTTGATGGATGGTACCTTGATGACTTCTCTTAAGGGGATGGTCGCATGCATCTTGGATAATTCCCCTTCAAAGTCAAAGTTTAAGTCCACTCTTTCAGTCTTGGGAAGGTTCTTAGGAAGGAGAATATTCATGGGTGGAGGCCTCGTTTGGGCTACTGCATGGATGGTAGAGAGAGGTTGGATCAGTTTCTTTTGTCAAGTATACACTTGGAACTCTTGTTTCTTCAACTTCTCTCTTAATTCTTGGTCCAAGTTATTTATCACCTCCATCCTAGCCTTCCCGATTTCTTCCTTTATGCCCTCTTGATGTTCCTCAGGCAAAATATTAAGGAAGATCTAGGGGCTCTCTATGGTATGGTTTATTATGTTTACTTGGTCATAGCCTATGTTGTTGTAAGGAAATTATTATTCCTAGTGTGACTCACTGCATTGCAGACACTAAGGGTTTTCATCCACCACATTTGCAGGAGCTAAAGTATTTGGAACCTCTTGATCATTCTTTGGTTTGAAAACTTGGTTCCCTTTCTGGAATTGACCCTTGTATGGAACCCTAGGGGCTTGATGCTGATCCATTTTTAGGTTGACAATCCTATTCATCATTAGTTCTTGGATTTTTACCATGCCATATATAGTCATCTGCAACTTTTCCAAGCTAGCACTAATGTCCGAGGTAGGCTCAACATTGTTGACTATCTTGGGTTTAGTGTCCATTCTGATTCTTGGGGCTGAGAAAGGTTCAACTTTGGATGATAGAAGGTTTTCTTCAATCCTTCTGGCTATTTATGGAGCTTCTTGGATCATTTGGGGGATTTTATCTCTGAGGTGATACCCTAGTTGACCAATAAAGGCTTTGGTATAAATGAACAAAAGGAAACTATGAGTTGGATGATGACGCACAGGGAATTTCTACAATAGGGTTTCAAACCTACTGTGTAATTCTCTAATGGTCTCATTCTCCTATTTCACGAGGTTATTCAGCCTTATCAATAGCATGATGGGGTATTTTGTGATACTCCATCGTTTAAGAAAAACTTCTTATAAATTATCCATGGTTTTAATACTAGCATCATGAAGACTATTTTACCAGTGCCTTGCGCCATCATGGAGGGTAGCATAGAACAATTTTGATATCCAAATATCCAACATCGTCACTAATGGGATGAAGCTGGAAGAACACCCAAAAATTTCCCATGTGATCCTCGACATTGATTTCATCATTGCCGGTGAATTTAGGCAGCCATTTCTCATACTTGGGGGGCATTTTCCTAGGGTAGCCTGGTATAGCTATCATGTCTAGTGGTTTGAAAATATTGGATGACCATTTTCTCTGGTTATTGGCTTGGTTTGGAATGGTGGTATGAGTTCCCATGCTAGACATTGTGTTTAAGGGAAGATTTCCTCCAAAAAGTGATTTTACTACAGGAGAGTTTCGGGGAGGCTTTCTTAGAAAGGATTTGGGAGGGCTGGTGTAACTCCTTGTGGACTGTGGAGTCGCCAAATAATTTTCTTAAAATTATCAAAGAAATAAGGGAATCACCCTTAGTGGAGTCGTCAGGTAAGATTGTAAAATAAATACTTCTGGAGGAAAGGCTTACCGAAAAAAGTGTCGTTTGAGGAAGATTGACTCAGCGTTCCCCGACAATGGAGCCAAAATGTTATCACACAATTTGTACTTCGATAGAAAAGAATGTAAATGGAGAGAAAATTGACGTAACAAGAGACTATCCTATCGGTATCACCTCAATAAGATGTATCTTTCTATTTAGGGTGGTAGGCCCATGGGAGACGTCCTCAGTGACCTGGGGTTTTTAGAAGGCAAAGTCAAAGTGGCTAGATAAAGATCCCCTCTCACAAGTCAACACTGATCAGAAAGTTCGGTTTTATAACCAATAAAAGATAATATGTCCAAGTGTACCTTCCTGAAACAAAGCAACAAGAAAACTATATATTTTCAAGTACACTTGATGGTTAACACTTCATAAAACCATAGACTTTCTTAAGAAAAGCAATTTTCTGAATATGATGAAGTAAACATAAATTTTATAACAACAATCTTTATAGAACAATGCTTCACATAAAATGTCTTGAAAATAGCTTTAAAATGACCGAAAATCATTAACCATTGAAATCATAACACTATCATTTAATAGAAGCACATAAGACAAGGTATAATTCAGCTTCTTCAATTTCTTTTATGAGATTTTAATGCTTCATCTAATGGTTTCATATTACTTTAACAATAGTAGCAATATTTTTAATAGGTTAGGCTATTCTAGGGTTAGAAAGTGTTAGTAGGCAGCTCAAAGAGTAGGTTTCGAAGGTTGTTTTGATCAATTACTCAAGAGATGACTTAGGCTAGTGCTTTTAGGGTAAATGGAGTCAATAGTGCAGCAGAAAATGTTGAAGAAAAATTATAATGGAGAGTCAAAGACAAGAGATAATGATAGGTTGGGGTGTTGGCAACCCAAGGCTCCAACTATCAAACCCTAGGGGAAACTAGCTACTAAGGTGTAGGTAACCCTAGGATTTAGTCGATTTCCTCCCTATTTAACTCAATAATGAAGCAAAATCAGCTAGGATGAAGGAATGGATACTAAGGTGTTGTAATGGCAAGGCATTAGCTCATGCTTCAAGAAAATTGGCCTTTTGACAATATCTAGTAGGTGAAAGCTTTTGAAGCTAGGAAAATAACATGTGATAGTCTTCCTAGGGTTTAATCAAGCAATTTCATAATATTGAATGTAAATGAAAGATAAATAAAACCATAACCATTCAATTCAAAAGAATTGCATAAAATTCACTTACATTCATCAAGAATAATCAAGAAAATCCCTAGTTGAACATATCCACCAAGAATCTTGCCAAAATAAACCAAAATTTACCTCTTTCAACAAGTGCACCTAAAATTTTAATGAAGAAACCCTAGATAGGGCGCAAATTTCAGTCCTCACAAGTGTGGGTGAAATATGATGAAAAATAAGAAGGATTTTCTCCTTATTTATACAATACTAATGACCAGAATTAGGTCAAAAAAGGTTGGCATGGCCAATTACAAATAATATCTAGTTTTTACATTAAATGTCATAATTAAACCCTAAAAAAAGATACTAATGTGATGTCATGCCCTTTTAGGGTGACATTAGGCTCTTTTTTGGCAACGTTGGCCTCCTGGAGAAAAATGTTAGGCCTCCTTGGGCCTCAGGAACCTTCCACACATGCCACCTGGCACACAATTACCTCCAAAACATCTTAAAATGTTGGATGATGTCATTTGTGACCTGGTTGATGTCATGGGCCTTCCAAGGCCTACATCATGGTTGAAAAGGCACAACCCCACTAGGTCGAAGGCCTACCAGGCTTCCCCTAGTGAAACATTCTCCTCTCTCTTTGGTGCAATCCTATGATATGTCTATGCCCCCTGCTGAGGTCTCAACATCCATTTGGTGGGATTTTATCCCCATAGAGGTCTAAAATAATCGTCTCCCCATGTGTACCTATCCATTGGGTATGGCCCTACAACATCAATAGATACACCCTCCATGGGATCTTAATTCATAGGTATCATAGCAATGTCAATCACACCTAATCATCAAGTTATTAAACATGTGCATGAAACCCCTTTTACCTGGAAAAGTGCTCAAAGACATTATGCTAATCTGCAGACCAAGTTTGGAGGGGATGTTAAGATTTCCTTTTAGGTTAATGCTCATTGGATGTGGGATGTTCCCAGGAGAATTCAAATCTAGGCCATGTGAGTGGATGAGGTGGTAAGGGGATGTCTGGGAAAGGGGTGTGCAGTGATAGTAGGGAAATGTATAGCTTACCTATGGGTGCCTCTGAAGAGGGTGAGTTGCACCTTGTCATGGATGCAAATGTTTCCAAGACCATTTATGCCTTTTATCTTCTATTCTTATTTCTTTTTGTTTCAAGAGGCTAGTCAGGGGACACTGCCCTCACATGGTTACCATTGGTGGAAATGTTACCCACAAGGATTTCATGTAAATGAGAAGGTTGGCTCGTGATGAGACCCCCTTTCTCTTGGCTATGCCACCAAGATCCACTACCCTGGCGTGGTGACCAGTTGTCGGTAGTTTCATACCACTACATTCCCATGGAACTAATAGATTGGCTTGTGTTGAGACCCCCTATCCTCTAACTAGGTCTTGATTTTTTTTATTTTTTTTATGGGTCCCCCTATTTCTTGTTGAGAATATTCTTATTTCTTTCTCAGGGATCTCTGGGCGAAGCATCTTAAGGTTTCATTCTTTTGTATTTTACATTTTTCCATCTACTTTTACCCTCTGGGCCTTTAGCCCCTTCTTCCGACAAGGTAAAGTACAACCCTTAGATATTTGGCCAACACAATGCCTGGATCAGTGTAATGGTATGGATGAATAGGAGAAAGATGAAAAGTGGTAAGTATGGTGGGAGCGGACGATGGCCTTTCATGAATTCCCCCCAGTGGCAACTCAAATCCTATGGGTACCAACTTACGAGGGCATCCTGACATTCCCCCCAGGTGTGGTAAAGTGGAAAAGAATAAGGTCCAAGTACAAGTTAGAAGGAAAAATAATTGAATGCACATATTCAAAGGTTTTGAGGATCATAGTGACACATACCATGATACCCGGATTCATTACCTCATGGAGCAAGATCCATTTCCGCTATAGGACCAGGCCAATGTGATAGATGTTGTTGTTGCTGTTGATAAAGTGGAGGTGTTGAAGAATGAAAGTATGGGACCTCTAGGGCCATGCTCAAGTTTACCTGGCTCTCGGTACTCCATGTCTAGGACTTGTGGGCCTTGAAACATAATATCCTTATTTGTCCCTAGGCTAGGGTATAACAGGCTCAACCAACATATTCCCTTCATAATATTCTAATTCATAGGATCCTTTTTCTAAGACATGTCACATGATATAGGGACCGTTTCACATGGGTTTCAACTTGCCTACCCCTAGTGGTTCTTTGGCTTGGTCATACAGAAGGACCAAGTCACCCTCATCGTATTGCCAAGGACAGATAGACTTATCATATTGAACCTTGACATGTCGTTTATTCACTTTGATAGTCATGGAAGTGTCTCGATGCTTCTCATCTAGACTCTCTAGGTGTATGAGGTATTGTTAGAGATTGGAAGTGTCAGGTAGGAGCACAACTACCAATATAAGAGAAGGGATTTCACATTCAATAGATAGGATCAAGTCCACACTGTGCAGTAACTGGAAAGGAGAAAAACCAGTGGAAGTATTAACTGAGGTTCGGTATGCCCAAAGTGCTTGGTAAAGCATGATATGCCAGTCATATTTTCTCTGGCTGACAGTTTTCAGCAAAATGGTCTTGACTTGTTTACAGCCTCTACTTGTCCATTTTCTTGGGGGTAGTAAGGGGAAGAATGACCATGTTTAAACCCTAGTTTTGATGCTAATTATTTAATCATTTCATTCTGAAAGTGACTTCCATGTTCAGTGAAAATCTCACTCAGGATTATGAACCTCGCTATAATTTGATTGAACATGAATAAAGAAACAATATTACCATCGGATTTAACTGTAGGCATGGCCTCATCACACTTAGTAAAGTAATCTACGACCATGATAATGTGTTGATGCCCCCCAACCGAAGTTGGGTTGCAATCCACAAAATCCACCCCCACTTGGTGAAGGGACCAAAGGTAATGACTGGATGGAGAGGGGATGGATGCAAGTGCATTTTCCAAGTGAACACTTGGCAGGGGTGACACTTCTTAACTGCTTCGACACAAGCTTTAAAAATAGATGGCCAAAAATAACTGGCTCGCAAAATTTTCTGGGTTGTTGCAAGCTCGGATATATGACCACCAAAAGCCCCAATGTGGTAGTCATTTAGAACAGACTCAAATTCTCAGTGAATCAAACAACAACGCATGATATTGTCTACTCCTCATCTATATAGAGTGTCTCCGATGATAAGGTAGTTCTTATCTTGGTATCATATATGTTGTCGATCATCTCGTGAGAGATGTTGAGGGAACTTCAAAGTTTGAATATAGACAAAAATATATCCATACCAGGGGTCCTATGATGAGACAAGGAAAATGTGTTCATCCACATGAATAAACATGAATAACATCCTCATATAACCAAGGGAAGTTGGATATTAACTCCAAAAAAACTAGTGACTTTTTGGACTTTGCAGAAGTGAAATCGAGATCAAATTCTTGTAGAATGACAATCCATTTATTGTACTTTTCCCCTATGATACACCTAGTAAGGACATATTGAAATGGATTGGCATCGAAAACCTCAGTAGTTTTTCAAATCAATATATAGTGTCGTAATCGTTGAACTGCATGAACGACAACCAAAACTAACTTTTCAACATGAGAATATTTGAGTTTAGAGCCGACTAAGTTTTGACTAAGATAGTAAATGATGTGCTCATAGAGCTTGCATCCTCCTAAACCAACACTGTACTAATCGTCTCTTTGTACGTGGCAACATAAATCAAGTAATATATACCGTAGTCTAGAGACTTCAACAGAGGTGTTGATACCAGGGATTTCTTCAAAGCATCGAAGGATTCCTGGGCTCACTCATCCCACATAAAAGGAGTGTCCTTATTTAAGAGATGCGTGAAACCCATAGTAATATTGGCATAGTTCACTATAAACCATCGTAAAATGTTAGCTTTCCCCTGCAAACCTTAAAGTTGACGAATAGTGTGCAAGGGAGGCAATCAAAGTATTGCCTCAACCTTTAACACATCTACCATGATCCCAGTCTCAGAGACTAAAAATCCTAGAAGTTGACATGACCAAATGCAAAATATGCATTTATGAGGGTTAAAATGGATGCGATAATGGTGTCGTTTTTCAAAAAATAGACAAAGGTGTTTAGGGTGATCCACTCTCTTACGAGAGTGAGCAGCGAGATCGTCGAGATAGGCTTTGACTATATGATTTAGATCGTGAAATGCAAAGGTCGTAGCTCGTTGGAAGGTTTCTCCAACATTCTTAAGGATGAAAGGCATCTTCCGGTATGCAAATGTACCCTAAGGGAAAATAAATGTCATCTTATGTTGGTCCTCGGGCTTAATTTGAATTTGGTTATACCCTGAAAATCCATCCATAAAAGAAAAAACTTTGCTTCCCGCACATTCATTGAGAATCTGATCAATGAAGGGTGTTAGGAAGTTGTCTTTGGGACAAGATTTATTCAGGTCACGAAAATCCATGCATACATGGATGGTTCCTTTCTTTTTATTCATAGGACTTGGATTAGATACCCATTCAGTCAAGGGAACTATGTAGATAAATCTAGTGTCAAGCAGTTTTTATACCTTTGCTTCAATAGAAGGGGCATTCCTAAGATTGATAGCTCTAAGTCATTGTCGAACATGCTTAGCATACAAGTAGTTTTTAATCTCATGTTCAACAATTCGAGGTTCTATTCTTGGCATCTATTCATATGACCAAGTGAATACATCACAAAATTCCTTTAAGAGCTCGATGTAGATCATAATTTCTTCCGGCGAACAATCCTCACCGATGTATACATTTTCAACCTTGTCGAGAATACAAGAGATATCGATTGTGACGGTAGGAGTGATACTCGCCATGTTTCCTTCAACATAAATGCCATGTGTATCAAGTGGAACTACAACGTGACCGACTATATCACTCAAGGTAGATCTAAAATCATCTTGTTCGATTCTAGCAAGCTCTGGGAGAAAATAAGAGCGATGATGCATATCATCCCATGGCCTGTCAGAACCATTCATGGCCTCTACGATATCTTCATTCGAAGGTAAAGTCTCATCGAGGAAGTCATGTGAACAAGATGATGAAGTGGGCCACATAGGCTCTAGAACATGATCCTCCTCGTCTGTCTGCGAGGTAACCAGATCTGGATTGACAAAAGAGTTAAGAATAGCTTGATAAGATATCTCTACTATCGATGGTGGCATGCCCATTCTAGTATGTGACTAACCTTCACAAGATGAATTCGAGGAAGGTAGGGTCCAAGGAACACTAAAATACAAAGTGCATAAAGGAACAAGCCTATTTGAGGAAGAAAACCTACTAGACATGGCGTATATGTGATGAATCGGTTCCATGAAGTTGAAGGTACCTATAAGGGATGAATACATTCTGACACCGATATTCTCAGTTGTCGACTGAGAATTGTCGATCACGGGGATCGACAATCCAACCGATGCATTGGGGATAGAATACATAAAGGATAATTGGTCAATTGTCATGATATTCCCATCACGAGGAAAGAAAAGAGTATGAAAGACATACGATACGATTGCAGTCATAGCATAAGTCCAATTGCATCCTAGTAACAAGTTATAGTCGAGGGGCGCATCAACCACCTCGAAACCTACCTCTTCTTCCCACCTAACTGGACCGGGAAGGCAGGAAGAATACCGTGAGAGAAGAAGTAACAACTGTCAAAAGCGGTCAACGTGGTTGGAGATTGAGAAAGGCTCGGAGAGTCAAGGGCTTTCCAATAGATCAGGGACATCACACATGTTGCACACCTTCATCAACAAAAATACGTTTGATGGTATAATTTGAGTAACCCATGTGGATTTGGTATGCCACATGGGAAGGCAAGTGAGGCTTCACATATGTGACATCAACCTTGATAAATTTAGAGCCACAAGGATCTAGAGATCCTAATGCAGATAGAAAGGAATTCCTCTGTGAAGGACACATCTGGAGTACCTCCAAATCCAACATTGCACAAGGGGTTTGACCCAGGTCTTCAACAATAGATTAATTCTGGGCGGTTGAAGCATTAGGATTGTAGGTAGAGCGCTTGAGTACTCCTTTCAAAATACAATGTGGGGGCTTTGGTTTTTTGATATGTAAAGGCATCTCCAGAGGAGTGGGAGACTCTATAACAGGTACAGTCTATGAAGAACTGTAATCATGAGACTGGGTGGCTACATTAACCTCATATTTAACCATATTGATGCATAGACGGTCACTATCTTGGGTCGGTGGGTTTTGACTCCCACTTGCTGCATTTCTGGCATTCAAGGAGCTCGAGGGCATGTGTTTCTTATGTGGAAAAGGATTAGTTAGCACAATGGGTGGTAGAGACAAAAGCCTCATAGATTCCGCAAGTTTGGGGCATAAGTGGGTAAGGTGATCGTCTATACAAATATTGCAGGGAAACTTTGTCTTCTACCTTTCTTTCTTTCCCTTACCAGCATTATTATTCAAATTCTCATTATTACCATTGTCCTTGGGTTTATTACTATTCTTCCCACCCTTACGATTGTTACCATGTCCTTTGTTTTTATTCCCTCCTGGTTGATGGTTACCATTGAGGTTGGTCGACGATTGCACTGAATATACATTCGTTGAATGAGTGGGAGTGGAGGACATAGACGAAGCTGACCCTCCTACAGACTGGTTTAGAGACAATTCTTTCAACTGGCTTGTCAACAAGTTTGCATATTTCACATTGGCAGATCCTAAAATTCCATTGGCATGAGGCCCGAGCTTTTGTCTAGGGTCCTAGTTTGACCCAGGTGCATCTGGAAGAACTCGTATAACATCCCAAAATGAGAATATATAAGATCTAATTGTTAAGATTTAAAAATCGCTTCTTCCTCAGATGTAACCCTGAATGTAGAAACATCCTTCGAAATATAAGGTTGTAGAGACTTAAGGAACCACTCTAGCAAGAATTCTAGGGGTATGTAGGCCTTTATCAACCTCTTCCTCCTAAGCCACTCCTGGATGTGATTCGAGATATGGGTGGCTTTTTCCTGAAGGAAGGATGATATAATTTCTATGCCCACTTCATAATGTACTCGAAATTAGAAGTGGTTGAGGAAGACTAAAACCATCTTATTAAAAATTTTGTACGTCCCCCCTGGTAGCTCTATATACCATTTCACGGTGACCCCTATGAGGATGTGTTGAAGCAATATCAAATGAATATAATCATTGTTAAGGGAGTTCGAAGAGCACCAAAGGTGAAAAGCAGTGACATGACCACGAGGGTCTTCACCATTATTGCCATCGAATTTTGGAATATCCAAAGGAATATTGGTGGGGACGGGGGGCCATGTCAGATCATGATGCACGAGGTCATTCATCAATCTAGAAAAGTATGGAATATTGATCATGGCTAGAAAAGGGAGACAGGGTTGTGGCATTTGGCCCCAAGCTCCCCGAAAAGATTGTTGTTGGGGAATCAAAACCCATCTAGGGTTTTGGTATGAACCATAGCCATGTCTGGGATTGTAAGACCCTCCTCCGAACTGATTTTGAGGGGTTGGTTGGGCACCATTCTAGTAGGAATGTTATGATGAGGGTTGTAAAAAATTCCCCCAGCTGGAGTGGCTCTAGGTTGGGGGTTTCCCAAGGTATGAAACTGACCTCCTCTGAGTGTGAATCTGGAGGATAAAGGTGGATTCTTCATGCCAAACGTGTTGGTCAGAATTGGTATAGAGGAGGTAGGTTTAAAGGATGGACTGTAAGTAGTAGCTTGTCCACCAGGTTGGTTACTCCATCCAGGAGCATTAGGACTAGGATTAGACCTGGGGTGAAAAGGAGGAATGCCTCCAACTGTAGGAGTCATTTGTGGGATATGAGAACCACCAAATGGAAATGGAGTATGTGGAGGAGCCATGCCCCCAAGTCCGATACTAGTATTGAAATTAGATGTTGGGATGGAGGATGAAAATTGCGATGTGAAATTCAACATACCATAAGAAAAATGGCTAGAGGCCTCAGGGATGGAATGAATATTGTATCTCGGTGAGTGACAAAGGGACCCAAAAGGGTTCATGACTATAGGTTGATTATTCACTATAGGAACGACATGAGTGATGAAAAGAACCTTCGACACTACAACCATTGTGGTTGAAGGTGTCGAAGGAGTATCGTTAACTATAGTGGGTATGGGAGTTGAGGTAATCCCAGTATCTTTCTAACTCGATTCAGTACTCATCCTTGTATGATCACAAGTCTAGTAAGTGGATGTGTGTGTACCATGTTTGATAACTTTACGCCTTTTATAAGGAAAATACTCAAGATGCGGTGGTAATTGTAACAAGTGGTGAGACCTGCAGGGTAGTTGGTATGGCTCCATGATGACTCAAGAATCAAGATATAAAAAAAAAATCCTAAGGCCAACTAGTAATCAAAGAGCACACCAAAATAAAATAAACAAAAGGCCAATATGCACACAAACATGATAAAGTGGCTGAAAGGGGCCTCCCTCCCTAAAGTAGGTATGCCTCATCCAAGAGGGGCCTAAGACTCCCTGCAAAAGATCGGAGGTATCAGAATCAGTTATAAGGGACCTCATGGGATTAACAACCGGTCCATCAAATCCACCAGGAGAGGTAATCCTCCATAAAGTTTGTGTGTTATATGACCCTTATCTGACCCAAGGTATCTACAGAATAACCCCTGCAAGTAACCTATGTGGTACCTATGTCAATAAACTAAGAAACCATGATATAATCGATGCACATGCCAACAAACATAAGTCAGGTCTACCATATGGGCAGGGTAACAAAGTCCAAAACCTTGAAATCACTGCCTCTCACAGAGGTAAAGGTACTAGCAAGATCCCCATATACGAATAGATCCCCATAAATATATCTGACGCTAAGAAGGTATTGGGGGGATATCCCCTCAACCAACCTCATGTGACCTCATTCTTAACTCCGGTGTAAGCGGAGCCTCCTGATGTCACCAATTATACAATGGATTTCACCACTCCCTTAGTCAGACACATATGTTGATTTAATAGCTTTGGAGAAGTTTACTCACAAAAGCTTATTCCAAGGCTCTAAATCCTAAGCTAGTTTGTGCACCCTAGAAAATAAAATCGTTTCTAATCAATTTTAAATTATCAGTGTTGCTTTTAGTGGCCTTGTTTACTCAAAAAGGTGTGGTCGTGAAACTAATGATGTTATGACTTAACAAGTAAAATAAATGAATATTAATAAAATGCAAAGTCCTAACTTCAATTCCCAATAAATGATAATCTTTTCAAAGTGAAATTTTCAATTTAGTTCTGCAATTCCAAATAAGATGCAATCTTTCTATACATGTACTAAGATCAATGATAAGGACCCAAAAGATCAAATGTCAACAATGCAAAATGCTTAATATTTTTGTATTCTCAATATAAAAGAATGAAAATGCAAGGACTCGACAACAACTTGATATAAAGATTCTACTATATGTAAAAAAAGACAAACCAAGTAGAATATCAAGAAGAAAACACCCAGCCCAAGATGCAAGGACACTCAATGAAAAGGATGATGAGAAAGGTACTGCCTGAAAATTCAACCAAAGAAAGGTGTCTTATCATTCTACAGGCAATTAATAGTCATAACAAAGACCCAAGAAGACTCAACAACCATCACAACTTACCCAATAAAAATCAAACTCAACAACCAAACATAAAAGGATGATGTATGCAATTTTTCAGGAGAAAACCACGCATATAGTCCTCTTGCAGAAGGACAACATGCGTATGTACATGTCTGTTAGGTAAAAACCCACGTATATGTGTCAAAACACTACCAGGCTAAGGATAAGGCTAAGAAACTTAGACTTAAAATGAACAGAGGCTGTCAAGCAATCATACGACAAGAAACTCAATATAAATGAGAGCAATCAAAGGAGAAAAACACTCCAAACCCCGAAAATAAGATTATATCCCCATTATGGTCGCCAATTCTGTTACGAGGAAAATCTCTCTATGGCACGGGGTAAACCACAATAGACGGAAATGACTACAAAAATCAACTCTAATATCAGGTATTCTATATAAGAAAATATGCTAACAAGATAAGATAAAGAGCCTACCTCGTCCAGAAGTTCGATGAAGTCTATCGTTGAGCACTTGACCCAAAGCAATACACCTCCAACTTGTCCTCAACAACCAAGAAACACAAGCATATGGTGATAATATATAAATTTATCACATTCAATAGCATAATCCAACAACATTCATAACAAATATGCCCACTGAATAACAATTCAAATATTTGCAAGATATTAATTGGATGAGAAAAGAGTATTTCTATTAAAATGTAATCAATAGAAGTGAATGAATTACAAACTTCTGTGTCGGCACGATTCAGAACCGAGAAACTAAGTCCCTTCCAGTTGGGCCTCCACCACTTCAATCCTCCACCAAAGGCAAGCTCATATAAGAGAGACAATGAGGTTCTCAATCAATTAGGGAAGATATTGGGGGCTGAACAATGTGTTCAGAATTAAAAGGACAAAGGGATGCAAATTCAATATGAAGTGAATAATTTCTCTAGAGTAACTTTTCTCTCAAAGTTTAATTCTTCTCCACTTTTTCCATAGCTCGGATATGACCCTTTTATAGCCTTCAAATGGAATTGAAGGGTCCATTCAGAATGTTTCTAGTATATGGAAGGTCAAGGATCATGGATCATGTGACGTGACATGGAAACCCGACACTATTTTTTTAATTTTGGGCACAAAACCTGATGTACGCGGGTTGTAATGGTGAAACCTATGTATACACATGTTATATAATAGTTAGGGCACGTATATGTGGAAAAATATTGTTTTTAGCTTTGGGATTTTCAAAAAGGGGCTTCAAGTCTGCATAGGGAAATGTAAAAAGGCTTTCTGAGCAACTTTGCATAGGGTGAGGCAAATCTTGCTATAACAGTTTGTAGTTGTCATTTACGACCAAATCATAGTACAATTCACAATGGAATACATGAATTAGAAGTTGCATAACCGTATGTATGCATAGGAAGATATATAAGTTGTGATACTAAGATCTAGCTATCAATAACATGATAATTGTAAATAACATTTCCTTTGTGCTTGATTCTTCCATACCAATTCAATATTTATACAAGCACCTATAACCAAATATACATAGAAAAGTATCTATGGAAGCAAAAACTGATAAATAATTTATATTGGTTGAATTTATAGAAGCCATAGGATTTTACAAGCTATAACAGTTATTGGATTAAAACTAGAGGCAGGTCTTATAAATGAGTTCAATTTTAACAACATTCTGGACTTTCCTTTGCGCTACACATTATGTTTGATAATTGATGTGGATAAGTTGCATGAGGAGAATGTGCATGGTTTCCTAATCATCAAATAGCTCATGACATCTAGACTATCATTGTGATCAATGCATAGATGATTTAATTTGGGATAGAAACACACAAACACAGTGGGATGTTGGCCTTTCTTGCAATAGTGTAATGTCCCAACCACTCAGGATGGGCCACGCCACACAAAACTCTCTCAATTACAATTATGATACCACATTGTAGCGTCCCTGGACTCATAGCTGGGAAATACCACACGAAAAATTTCCAAATTATGATACCATTTTAGTAATTGATAGACTTCTGCAATTTCTCAAATTAATGTAGATAACAACATCTATATACAAATACAACATATACAAAAAAAACCATAAGAATAATTGAATAAATATTAACATAACACATAAATTAACACACATTAAACACTTATATTTATTAAAAAGAACACCAACTACGTACATACCTTCCACGTTCCTCCCAAACTTAGACCACACCGCTCATAAACTCTCAGCGGTGGGTCACCCCCGAGTTGGGGACAAATTCGACCTTGGTAAAGGATTTCTAACCAAGATAAGGTCTCTTTAACAACATACAAACTCAAAAACATGTGCCAACTCAAACTAATAGCTTATAGTCCCTCATTCCCCACATACGTGTCCCACCCCAGAAAGTGTGCCCCTTCTCTACTCAACATTCCCTCGGCTGCCCCACTTCCCTTCCAGGGATTCAACAACAAGCTAGAAAGGAAGTCTCAGAGCCCTGTAGTTGCAGTTTGGCACCTTGGAAAATCAAATCCCAACAGTTCTCTCACTTGGAGAGGATTCTCACAGGCATGACAACCCTCTTCTTCAGTGTCCTACGGGCTTGACAACCCGCCTCTTCGATCCAGCTCTGAAACTAACCAAGGTCTTGGTACAAGTATGGGTACGAGTACTCCCAGCATGAAGGTACATATGACAGTAGCATGGATTTAGTGAGGTGTGAATAAATGATCCCCCCCCATGGGTGAATGAGATGAAGTCCCAAACTTATGTGCATGTTCCCAACTTGACACTTGTCATGTTGGAAACTACATGGGCCACACATGGGTTACCTCACATGGTGATACATTTCTTGATAGGGATTTAGGATAAAATGTATGATCCCCTACTTTAGACTTTAACTTTAGGAATATTGATAAAATATTCCTTTTTGGCTTAAGCCCCCTTATCTTAGCCCCTTTTCTAGACTCTTATCCCCCCTATTGTTTCTGAGTTTATACTTTAAGGCTCTAAAGTATACTGTCAAGGCATCTGAAAAGATAGAGGAAGTTGAGGACAAAAAAATCAATGATTAAAGGTGAGGGCTATAATTGGTTCCTCAACTGTCTCTATCAAAATTCCCAGTTTTATTGAATGTTGATATCTCTCTCAATTATTGCCCATGAATGTTCTAAAATCAACCTGGTTATTTGTTGTTTGTAAGATAATGTTAAATAGATTTAGAGCGATGTTGGTTTGATATGAAAGACTGGGTTCAATGTTAGGTTGCCTTGAAAATGGTACTGTCATGAAGGATAAAAGGTAAGGAAGATATAATTCAGTGTTTTCATTTTTTGGCTTCATTATCTCTATTTTACAATGTAAAGATAAAGATTTTAAAACACGAATTAATAGGATGACTAAATTAAAGGTCGTTTCTTGTATCTGAGTTAAATTTACAAGAAAAGGAACATGCATGACATGAGGGAAAACATAAAGCTATTAACAAGGCGAGGCATCAATTTAAGAGGAATCTCACGTTGTAACA
>JZKD02S1587802.1:146358-166466 GCA_000966675.3 Picea glauca
TGTTCTATGACAGAAAGCTTTAGATCTTTCGACATTTCCCTGTTTCTCGAACATGCAACTGCTTTCTGGAAAGTATTCCTTGCATCTTTAGCATCCTTTTCCAGTAAAATAATATTATCAAGGGATTTTCTTACCTCTTGAAAGTAATTTTGGACGATCTCTATTTTGGAGATCAATTCCTGTTGTTCGGCTTCTATCTTTGTATGTGATTCTAGCGAGAGGGTCTAGAAAGCCTTTAAGTATACAACTTGGCCTTCTGACAAATTTAACTTAGCTTGTAGTTGCTTTACAAGCTCCATTTGCTGAGTAACTTGCACCTGACTTTCTTGTATCCTCTAGTTCATTTCATCCAGGCTTGAATTGATTGATTGAACTTCTTATCTTTCAACAGCTCTGGCCTGCTCCAAGATTTTATTCACCTCTTCTCTAATGTTTTTCTCAGCATTCTTTAATTGGTCTTGAAATTGATCTATTGTGTGGTTACTCTTATTTATCCTTGATATCATGTTCTCCACAGTAAAAAGTCTTGTTGTTGCCATGGCTCCCATGGAGCCTGCTACCTCTATAGTGAAATAATCCTCTTCCAAGTTCTGGCCATATACCAAGGCTCTATGCTTCTTCACCACACCCCCCTCTCTCATATACATCTCTTGTTTTAGGACAACCTTCCTCCTTTTGCTGAAAAAATAATCAAAAGGAGGGATCTCATCTTTGGAGATAGCGGTGAGGTCACTAACATATATGGCTCCCATCTATGGGAACCCAAAGGTGGACTGTAAAGGGGTTAAGGAAGCTATGGGGATTCCTAGTTCTGTAGATCTTATCTCTCCCATGACCTTAGGTATATTGACATCAACAGCAGGTGATGAGGGAGGAGTGGACTTATTGGACTCGGGAGGTGTCTTGGGTCTCCTCTCTTCTTCCTTCTTTGGATTTTCTATCTGTAAGGCCTCTTCATTTTTTGAAGACCCTTCAGTCTCCTGAGGAAATTCTTCAGGATTGACTTTATCTCGTGCCTCTTGTCCGAAACCTGGAGGAGTATCTTCATGTTCCTAAGGAAGGGTAATTTCTTCTCCTTGTAGCACTTTGGGCAGACCACTCTGTCTGTGCTTCTGGAAGGTCTAAAAACTAGCTTGCAATTCGGACATCAGTATCTGTACCCTCTCTAAGACTTCATGATAGGTCCTAGTCCCTTTGAACATGTCATCACAAGGGAAATTCTCATGTTCATAAGCCTTCATATTCCAATGGGTCATATTTTTTCCCACTAATTGGTAAGGGTCATGCTTCCCATGTTCAAGGTCCACCAATTTGACCTCCTCCAGCGTTGTCACTTCAACTTTGGAATGACCCAAGTTAAGAAGTGAAAATTTTCCAATCTGAACGAGAAAGACCAACCAAGACTTCTTTTGAGTCGTCTTTAGTTCTATCCCAATTCCACTTGTCACTATTTGATGAGCTACCTCCTTGCACACCAGTTTGTTAGGGAGGAATTTTGGGAGTGCATGTGGAGGGATTGAACATCCGAAAACTCTGATGAAGGAGAAATTGTCCTCTATAAACCAGTCAGCAACTTCCTTGAGGGTTCCTATGACCAACTCTGAAATGTAGGGAGGTGTACAACCGTACAACATCTGATGTAGTGGTATTACCATGAAAGACGTATTTCATAGAATGAGTCCTTGGCATTTTCTTCCCAAAGTTTAGAATGGTATTCATGAATGGGTTCTGGGTAAGTCAAATTCAACTCCAATTCATCAAAGGGAAAGGAGTTGAGAAGAATATAGCATCCATGATGTACGCAGACATATAAAAGGCTACTGGTCGGCCATTGGATCTTGGAGTTTGATATTCCATGACCTCCTTCGCTATGTTATCAAATAAAATCTTATCCCAATTAAAATTGTAACCTTTTGCTGCCTCATGCAAAAGGGGTAGCCATTCTGCAAGGAAATGGGTAGGACTTTTCTTTCCGAAAAGTCTATATAACATCATTGCCACATAGACCATATACTTGTTTAAAGAAGCTGTGGCGTAAACACCATGGGTGTCAGCCCTGAATTTTGCTTCATTTCACTACCATTCTTTAATTATTCTAGGATACATTTGGTCTTACTCAAGACATTCTTTCCTTTGAAAATCACTCACAAAATCTTTGTTATAAATATACTTGGGACTGGGGGATAATTTATAAATTACTTGTACATGTTTCGGTATGAAAGATCCAATGACGACCCCTTGGCTGTCCATAATGCTTCTCATCTGTACGTCAGTTCGTTCTAAGGCCCAACTAACCATGTCGTTATATGTCATAAGTCACGGCTGTGTAGCTATTTTTTGGAGCTCAGACTTCGCTATATCTTGAAGTTTGTTGTCGACGTCATGAGGGAAATTTTTGATTTCATAATCTAGAGTCTCGAAAATCTGCCTCCAAGATTTTATGGAATCGATGGCATGTGGTATTGTATCAGATATAACATCTCCGTCTGGACTCGAGCTTTCTTCAACTTCCTCTCTTTTCTTGGGTGCCTTCTTAGGTGTCATGATATCTACACTGGATCAGAAACTTGTTTACAGAGAAAATATGTATAAACCTAGATAAATGTGACTTGCTGCAGATGTAAAGGATAACAATGAAGTTCAAAATACAAGACCTTATTAACCTTTAATTTTGTGTTATAACGAGTGTACAGACACAGATGATGAAAAGTTAATTCTTTTTAATGGAAAGATATGCCTGGAGATACGTTTTGGCGTCAAAAAATATCTTCACTTATCCATTATTAATACAACCATATATCGACGATTTCAAAACTGGAGTTTCAAAAATCACTGCCTTCCTCAATTCCCGAAATGAGAAAGGCAGCTTGGTTATCATAATCCTATTTTGGAATCAAATTAACTTAATCTTAAACCTTGTTTAGAGAAAACACGATTTCGTGTTTCGAAACTTCGAGGATCCTGTTGTCAGGGGATAAGTCATAAGCAAACCTCGGATCACAAAATTTCAATGGGATTAGTGAGGCGCTAATCATGTATTAGAGATTTAATTAATAAAGGTTAATGATTAATTATTCGTTTAACTTTTTAGAAAAACAAGGATCGGGAGTTTGATGGTTGAGAGTTCGAAAGCGCTTTGGTAGAAAGAAAAACCCGAATCGCGAAAGATGAAGGGAATGGTGATTGGGTTTAGGATCTTAGTTAATTACGGATTAAAGATCACTTTGCGGAAAGCTACGAAAAAGGTAACCTTTATTTCTTCCCCCCCTTTTTTAATTTTTTAATATGTTAAACAATTTCGGGATTTCGACACCAGGAAATTAGGATGGTTGAAGATCATACCTCAAGAAAAACCGAATCTTGAAACCTGAAAAGGAACGAAAAGCTATGATTCCCCTTTAGACTAAGGGAAGCTCCATGACTTAGGAAAGGATGAAGCTTTAGTTCCCAAGGGTAGAAAAAATTAAACTTCGTGTCAACATTAGGCTCCATCTAGGGATCTCGTCTCCTTGTGGGATGAGAAGAACATGTAGACCAAGTGCATTCATTGGGTAATGGAGTCAATGATTCAACTCTGTGAAAAAAATTGGGAGAAAATCCGAACAAGATTAGGGTCTCAACGTTAACTTTGAAAACTCTTCAAAAACAAAAGTTTTGACTATCTTGAGCCGAGTTTTCAATAGATTTCTTCTCTTGAAACTGACCTCAAAACTATGTAAGACAATCAAAACCAAATCATCCATCCTATCATGTTTCACGTGATTCTTTTTGCATCAAGGTAAGTATTTGCGTTGTGTCCAGTAAGGAGATCCTAGAAACCTATGATGAAAATCCAACCGAAAAGAAGAGAAATTATCAAAGCATCATGTAACTCATGTATAGCAGCTTTTATCAGATATGAGGATATTGCTTCACTTCCAATGAGCCTTTTTAGTACCCCAGTGAAGTTATCTGACTTCCCATATTGAATTTCCTTTCACCACTTCGTTGTTTCCAAGCATTTAAATGCTGAGATGAGGGCAATCAATATAACGAATTTCCTTTCTTCATCTCTTTGAACTAGATGGGGGAAATCAATATTGAATTTCCTTTCACCATCTGTCTGTATTCACTTTTTAGTTTTTAGAAGTGGGGGCAATCAATGAGTATACATTACACTCGGGAAGATATCTATTTGAAAAAGAATCAAAGTCTGTCAACTCATTTAAATAGCTCTAGGTTAATCTTCTCATCTGCCTTCAAAAATCATGGGCTTTAGAGAACTTCTTAAGGGAAACTTTTTTAACCTTTAGTCTAGGGAACTTCCTTGAGAAAAATTGATCAGTTATTCCTGTTAGGATAACTAATAGGGTCAGGATTAACCTAGACATGTTTGTGATCTAGTCAAAGTCAAAGAACTTAAAAACACAACCTATTCTCTTTCCTTGAAAGTATGTTCGAGAGTTTTCAAGACCAGAGCGAGACCCCTCTGTTGTTAGGAGTTTTATGATTAGACCTCCATGGTCGAGCAGGAAAAGGATTTACTATAGTCAAGGGGAGGGTAAAGGGGGTTTTTAGAAAAACTGTCGTACATGTGACTGTTCCCAGATATTTTCTTAATTAGATTTTATAACCTTTTCTTAAGTCCCCTTTTTATTACTTCAAGAATTTCTTTGATTTAGTTTTTATATTTTTTTTTTATATCAACAAGAATGAAATCATTCGTAGTTTTTAGGGATTTTATCTCAAATTTTGAAATGGGATTTCATACCTTTATTAGCTCTTATATTGCCATCCCAAAGATTACTCATTCATTACCTTTTTCATTGTGAGATACCTGATAGGAATACTTGTGCATGGCACCTTTCAGTACCTTGAGTCCGTTGTCTCGTGAGAAATTTTCCCTGCGAATAACATAACATTATAATCGTTAGGAAACGTCATGAAAATAAACCTCTCTTTTTTTTGGGGGGGGGGGGATCTATACAAAAAGCATGAAAACAAACTTGTATGTATAATGAGGATTTATAAACACATTATTGCATGAAGTGTTTAAGATGTCGCCCATTTACAGGGGCATTGAAAATGTCTCCATTCAAGTTTTCTAATAACCAGGCATTTTTTCCCTCAGAGGCCAAAATCCTATATGGGCCAGACCAGTTCGGATTGAATTTGCCATGTTTTCCAGCGTCTTATTTCCTATCTTCCCACTTCAGGACCAAGTCACCAGGGCAAAATTCTCTATATTTATCTTTTTGACCGAACAAGGCCTTCATTTTATCCTGATATCTTTGTAACCTTTCATTTACTTCGGCCCTATTTTGCTGGAATTCAACCAGCTAGTTTATCCTTCTGGTAACATCATTGGGTTCTTCATTTGAATCCTTCTAGAGTTTCATTACTGGCAGAGCAAGATTTATTGGTAAAATGGCATCAGTGCCATATACCATCTAGAAAGGTCAAATCCCAATTGATCTTTTAGTGCTTATTTTGTTGGCCCATAGAGCATATTTTAAATGGATATGCCACGCTTTCTTGTTTTTGGTTAGAACCTTTTTTATCACGATAATCAGGCTTTTGTTGGATGATTCAGCGAGACCATTACCTTGTGGATAGTAATGTGTTGAGTGTCCTAGTATGATATTATATTTTAGGAAAAAAATTATCATGGCCATTGACTTAAATGCTTGCACGTTATCAGTGACTATTTTTCGGGGACAACCAAACCTCGATAAAATATTATCTTCCAAAAAATTGATTACTACCGAATCAGTTGCATTTCTTGTGGGGATAGCTTCCACCCATTTAGTGAAATAATTAGTAGCAGTTAGGATCCATTTGTGTTGTGCGCTGGAGTGTGGATGAATTTCTCCAATGAAATCAAGTCCCCATTGCTGAAATGAGGCTTCAGTTTTAACTAGAATAAGGGGCAAAGTTGGTAGATTTTGTTTTCCTGTGAACAACTGACAAGGGGCACAATTTCAAAATTTAGTGTTCACTTCTATGAACAATTTGGGCCAGTAGTATCCGACTCTTAAGATCTTATAAGTTGTTGCTCACTACACATGATGTCCTTAACACACCTCGACATGGAATTCATCTATAACCCCTTATGTTTCAATTTAGACTAAACACCTCAGTAGGAAACCCAAGGGGTCTTTCCAATATAATTTAGCATCTATGATACAATATTTTACAGCATGTAGCTTTAGCGTCCTAGATTTAGACGGGGTTAACTCACTAGGACATTGAAGCATGAGCATGTAATGGATGATGTCGCGATACCAGGCCGAAGTAGAAAACTTGTCTTGAATTTCGGTTGTAGGTGCAGTGACATCAAGCTCGTCTATTTACAAAAATTCCTCGTTCTGTTGCATCTGATTTATCCCAAGTGATTTTAAGTTCGATTCGGCAAGAAATTTGGCCAAACCCTAACCTTTGATAATTTTAGTTGGTTTGACTTCTAGGTGGAACTCCTGGATCTTAGCTAACCACCTGCCTCTTCTTCCATCTTTGTCTGGTTGCACCAAGATATCTTTAACTGAGCTAGAGGGTACATAGGCAATGGCCTTTGAGTGCAACATGTAAGTTCTAAAAGATTTGAGAGATTTCACCATTGCATAGGCCTGTTTTTCCAATATATCATATTTTAACTCAGCATCTCTGAGACTTTTGCTGAAAAATGCAATAGGCCGCTCAAAAATTTCCTAGTTTTTTGTAACAACACAGCTGCGATAGTATGTTCTGAAGCAAAAGAAAAAATCAAAAAATATTTTGTGTAATCTAGGCTCACCAAGACTGGTGCTTCTCTTATTACTTTCTTGATGCACTGAAATGACAGTTTGGATTCACTTGTCCATTTCACTTCACTGTCCTTTTTGAGCATATTTGTTATCAATTTCACAATTTCAGCAAAGTTAGGGATGAATCTCCTCAATAAATTTATTTTTCCTAATAAAGATTGAATTTCTTTTACATTTCTACGAAAATTAATTGTATCTATTGCCTCAACCCTTTTGGGATCAATTTTGATTCCATCTTTAGACACAATATGGCCCAAGAGTTTACCTTATTGCATTGCAAAATGAGATTTCTTGGGATTGAGTGACATACCAAATTTTCGACATTTCTCAAAGGTTTGTTTAAGGTGCAGTTCTGCATCATATTTGGAGAACACAGTTAGGTCATCAAGATAGATAACCATGAACTTATATCTTTCACCCATGAAAGCGATATCCATGTCTCGCTGAAAAGTTTCCCCTGCATTCATTAAACCAAAAGGCATTTTATCATACATGAAAGTACACCAAGGGGTAGTGAAAGTAGTTTTTTCTTTATTGTCCCGATGCACTATGATCTGATTGTAACCTGAAAGACCATCAATCATAGACATTTTGTTGGCCCCAAATAATTTTTCTAAAACATGATCCATCTTAGGTAATGGGTAATTATCTTTGAGTGATGACCGATTCAGGTTTCTAAAATTGACACACAATCTGATCTCACCATTTTTCTTTCTCACTGGGACTAAATTAGCTACCCACTCAGAATATCTCAGTGGGACTATGATTTTAGCATCCAGGAGTTTTTTGACCTCTTTTTCTATCACCGATAGTAAGATAGGGTTGATCTTCTTGAGTTTCTACCTAAAAGGTTTAACGTCTGGTTTTAATGGAATTTTATGTTCCATGATGGTTGTATCATAAGTTCTCAACTCATCGTAAGACTAGGCAAAAAAGTCTTTGTATTTTTTAAGCAACTCAACATATTTACTCTTGATTTCAGGAGACAGGTATGTGGATACTTTAACTAATCTAGGACTCTCTTTGGTACCTATATTGCAATCTTTGACTTCCTCCGGCTGAGGCTGTAAGGTAGTCTTCAAAGGGATGTCATCATGATTAAAGAGTCTTTCTAAGGGAATCAAGCCCTTGGGTATTTGACTATTTTTTAAAACCAACATACAGTGATTTTCAATTTTATATTGAAACTCCTGGGGGTCTTCCCCTTCCTGCATGATCCAAATAGGATCATTCTAGTTCTCTTGGTCAGCATGTGTTTCGATGAACTTGTCTACTGTTTCTAAAAAAAATTGAAGTTGTTCGTCATCCTCAAAGACTTGCCAATGTTGTATGTTATTGGGTATGGAAGGCCTATGTCTCATTTGTATATGATATTTGAGTTTGAAAGAAGTGGGAGGTGCAAAAGTTGAAGCATCTTTGGCTAAGGCATCCGCTTGTTGATTTTCAGCTCTCGGAATGAAGTGAATATTAATAGAAGAGAAAAAAATTTCAATTAGGTCCCAAACACAATTTCGATATGACCTTAATCTAGGATGTTTGTCCTAGTACTGGCGATTGACTTGTTTCATGATTAACTTTGCATCACCAAAAACTTCCAAGTTTTTAATTTTCATTCTCCTAGCGGCCTCTAACCCTAACACTAGATCTTCGTACTCACATACGTTATTAGTGTGGTCAATGTTCCACTGTAGCCTATAAGAGACAGGGATGATGAATTGGTTATCATGTGCCACAAAAATTACTCCAGCCCCAGTCCCAGGATAAGATGAGGCACCGTCAAAAAACATTTTCCAAACGCCAGTGCTATATACATCTTGTTCTATTTGTTCTTTTTCTATTTTATTTCTTATACAACTTTCTTCTCCACATGCATCAACATAATCATCTATAGATAATATAAAATTACCTAAATCCTGATCAGCAATATATACATGATAATTATTTGGGTTGAGAGGATCACTAACCGTAAACGCCAACCTGGTTTCCCTGTACAATCACGTGAACTAGAATCTGAAAACTAGAATCGTTGCATACATCATATCAAGTTGAAGAGAACCTCCAAGTTTAGCACCCCAGGACCAAGACAAGAGAATGCCATATTTCAGAGGTATATCTATGACAACCACATCCATTAAAACACTTTTGGTGGGTACCTGTGCAAGCTTTACGACTAAGTCTTTTATCATGCCTATACACTTGACTTTCCTTGAGTCAAATGAATATAAATCTCCATAAGGCCTGGTGATTTCTAGGCTGAGTCTATCCATGATTTCTTTAGGCATCACATTGTGAGAAGCCCCATAATCTAACATGCAGTTATGGAGCAAATGGTTGAAAACTGTCAAAGTGATGTAGAAAGGGGCAACGGTGTCTCTAGAACCTTCGAAGTGTGGGCCGAAAATTATGTTAGGCTTATCATATTCTAAGTTAATAACATTGGCTTGAATTTCATTTTTTGAAAAACTAATCATTTTAGCAATTTGTTTTCGGTATATTGAGTTTTTGGCCAGTTCAATAAGGGGAATAGGGATTTTGATCTTATTGATTTTGTTCTCTAGATTAAAACCTCTGATGGTTTTTTTAGTTTCCATGGTTTGAGTCTCCAACCCTTTCTTTTCATCTTTCCTTGGTTGAGGGGCCTTTGTTTCGATAACAAGGCTATCTAGTTTCTGCGTGATTAAGGGTGGTGTTTCCGCTGTCTTTGTTCTAATAGACTATATGTTAGCGGTCTTAGTCCCTTAGTCTGTTTCTCAGTGATTTTTGAAACTGCTTGGTTAGTTTCGACCCTCGACAATATCTTTTTAACTGGAGCGGTTGTGGAAACCCTGTTTCTAGGTCTTAGGTTATACTTCTAGTGGAGCTCAACCATTATACCATCCACTATTCCCTGATAGGTTGAATCTTCTGAAACACTGTTGTTCTTGTTATTCTCAGTCCTATACTTTGTAGTCAAAGAATTTTCGTAATCGCGTAATGTTATATAAGGTTGTAAGCAGTCTTCTCCAAGATTGTTCATATCCTCTTCTAACTCCTCAAAATCCTCCAAGTCTTGTCCTCCTATAAAGTTTTCGCTTTTAAAAGGGGTTTGGATTTTTTGATCTTCAGAATTAATTTTTTTTTGGTGGTTTTGAGGATTAGGGTTCTTCCTGAATTCCTTTTTAGGGTAATGTTCATTTTTAGCTTGATCAAGTTCCATTCTCGATATTTTGTTTGACAGTTATTTAATGATTCTAGCCATATCGTCCATTTTATCTTCTGAGGATCTCCCTGATCCAGAGGGTCTTCCTTGCTCCCTGTATCTCCTTATTTCTTTGTTTCCAGTCTCAAATTTGGCTTTCAGTTTCCCTGATGCCATCATGTTAGATTCAATTTCCAAGGCATCATCTTGCATCTTGGTGAGATCTATTGATCTTCTCTCTCTTAATAATAGGGCGAAGTTGGGGTCAAATTCTCCAGTGAAAGTCACTTTCGCTACAAGTTGTGAGGGTTTGACCTCGGTTGGGATGTTGTTGTACAATTTTTTGAATTGTTGGGTGAACTCAAGGACTGATTCAGATTTTTTCTTTCAAAGATCTCCAAACTCTGTTAGATAATAAATATGGTCTTTTCGCTCACCCCACTGTCTGATAAAAGTGTTTTCAAGTTCATCATATGACGGTATAGATCCAACAACTAGGCCTCGAAACCAAGTTCTTACTTTCCCTTCAAAGGTTTGAACCAAGAGTCTGGATTAAACATCTTCATGTTCCAATCCAAGAATGTCAGCAAATTGATCGAAAAAAATTATGTGTTTAGTTGTCGTTAAATCGCCCTCTCCTATGAACTTGGGCAGGTTTTTCATGTAATTTTCCAGTAAATCATGGAGAGGGACTGGTAGAACCAGAGGAGCATATCTTGCAGCAACCTTTTCAAATATCCGAAGAGGTGGTGCTTGGCTGCCTGCTCCTCCTCCCGGACCACCTGCGACAACACCTCCCGCCCCACCTGCTCCAGCCGCGACCATTATGGATTTAGCGGTAAAAGTTTGGGGGTTATAAGGAATGGTTTCAAGAAGTTGGTTATCGACGGGGATGAAACTTGAGAAAGAGGATATTGGGGAATGTGGATTTTGGTTCCTTCATAATCACAAGGTGAAAATATAGGAGAATCAACAGAAGATGAATCGAGATATATAGGATAATTGTTTGATTTTTGAGAGGTGGGAAAATGAACTTCGAGAAGCGAGGGAGAATCAGTCGCAATAGGAAGTGAGACAGATCTTCATTTTCTATTGGTGGGAAATGATTGAGAAAGCTTCTGTCTTAAAAATGAGCAAAACCAAATCTAATTCGAGGGATGTAACTTTATCAGCGGAGTATTTCCCGCAAAGGGGTGGAATACTTGATTCACCATGTTGATCTTCAGAGTCAGACTGTGTGAATTTAGGTTGATAATTTTTATTTGTCAATGAGACATTCTGCTGGAAGTGTCTTCTTGATTTTAGAATTTTTTCTGGGTCTTTAAAAGGTGAAATCTTCTCATTGTCTGGATTATACCTAGTGTTCTTCTGGTTAAGAGCCAGTTTAAACAATATGGAGTTGCCAAGTGAAAGATAAAGGTAGCCTTAGAAGGTTTCCAAACTTTGTTCACTATCAAAGAAGGAAAGTGTCAATGTCGTTCTTCCCAGGGAAAAGCTTCGTTTCTCCGTTCCCCGGCCAGGGATGATTTTAAGGATGGAAAATTATTTTAAAATGTAAAAACCTTGGCGAATCTTACTAATCCTTCATATGCCAACTATAAATGTTTGGCAATATATTTGTAAAAATATTCAAATTTCTAAGGATTTTATATAGTTTTTATAAAATTTTGGCGATTTTTAAGGTAAAATAATTTTATCCTATAGAATTTGGGCGAATCATTTTTAAAATAATGAATCTCATTTTTGGAAAAACCATGGAAAATTAGCCCATGAGCGAAATTTAGCCCCTAAAATCATCCATGTCCCCGACAATGGCACCAAAAATATGTTGTTCCTGAGTTTATACTTTAAGGCTCTAAATTATACTGTCAAGGCATCTAAAAATATAGAGGAATTTGAGGACAGAAAAATCAGTGATTAAAGGTGAGGGCTATAATTGGTTCCTCAACTGTCCCTGTCGAAATTCCCAGTTTTCTTGAATGTTGATATCTCTCTCAATTACTGCCCATGAACGTTCTAAATCAACCCGGTTATTTGTTGTTTGTAAGATAGTGTCAAATATATTTAGAGCGATGTCGGTTTGATCTAAAAGACTGGGTTCAATTTTAGGCTGCCTTGAAACTGGTACTGTCATGAAGGATAAAAGGTAAGGAAGATATAATTCAGTGTTTTCATTTTTTGGCTTCGTTATCTCTATTTTATAATGTAAAGAGAAAGATTTTAAAACACGAATTAATAGGATGACTAAATTAAAGTTTGTTTCTTATATCTGAGTTAAATTTAAAGGAAAAGGAACATGCATGACATGAGGGAAAACATAAAGCTATTAACAAGGTGAGGCATCAATTTAAGAGGAATCTCACATTGTAACAGAAGACTATGAAACAAGACAATATTAATGAAGCATATGCTATTGAAATCTAAACATTTACATGTATTGTATTTGTTGATAACTGATACAAAGGAAAACTGTAGATGATTTAAATGACAAGAACAATAATTTCCACAGTAGAGGTTGCACTAAATTGTAGCTGAGCATTCATCAATTAAATATATGAAAGAAATATGAAAAGACAGGGGAACACATAACTCAGATGTGACAAAATCTGGAATCTTCAATTTGCATTTCTATTAATTCAGAGCTTCTTCAAAATTACTTTCGTCCAAAAAATGTCCTTTTAGAGAAATAAAAAAGACCTTTTTTGGTTTGCTCCCCCCTATCTATACAAAATCATTACTACTTGATGGTTAACAATTTCCTACTTTTTAGGGGAAAATATAGTTACAAAACTACAAGCTTAACCGTTGCATGATTAACTTTTTGTTGGTCTATCATTTCAAAAGTATAATCTTTCGAATTATACTTCACTATTTAGTTGAAGTCTCTCCCTCTTTTGAAGCTATACATTCAATACGCTTCTCCAAAAAATGAACAAAATTTTTGGGTGGTGTCAGAATATCTTTAGTTTCAAACAGATAAAACTTTCTTTGTATCTTTGGAAGTTGGTCTTCAAAACCTTTATCGACAAACCTGATCACTTGCAATTTTAAATTGGGTTGTACCAGCCATCTATCTATTAGGTTGGCGTTGATTTCCTTCAACTGTGAAATCTCCACCTGAATCTCCTGCAATCCTTCTTTGCAGTTCAACTGTTGTTTCACAATGTTTATCTACCCCAGTGGCTATAAGAAATCATTTCTTTCAATACCTAATGCTTTCTTATCCAAAGAATCAAAGAGTCCCTCACAGTCATCTTTTATTTCTTTTAATATCTTCTTGTTTTCAACTATGTTCGTTTCCCATGCCTTGAGCATGATGTCTCCTCTTATCTGTTCTATGATAGAAAGATTTAGATATTTCAACATATCCATGTTTCCTGAACATGCAACTTCTTTCTGGAAAGTATTCCTTGCAGCTTTAGCCTCCTTTTCCAATAAAATAATATTATCAAGGGATTTTCTTACCTCTTGAAAGTAATTCTGGATGATCTCTATTTTGGAGATAAATTCCTCTTGTTCGACTTCTATCTTTGTATGTGCTTCCAGCGAGAGGGTCTGGAAAGCCTTTACGTCTACAAATCGACCTTCTGTCAAATTTAACTTAGCTTGTAGCTTCTTTACACACTCCTTTTGTTGAGTAACTTGCACCTGACTTGCTTGTATTGTCTGGTTCATTTCATCCAGGCTTGATTTTAGTGTTTGAATTTCTTGTCTTTCAATAGCTCTAGCCTGCTCCAAGATTTTATTCACCTCTTCTCTAATATTTTTCTCAACATTCTTTAGTTGGTCTTGTAATTGAGCTATTGTGTGGTTACTCTTCTTTATTCTTGATCTCATGTTCTCCACAATAAAAAGGTTTGTTGTTGCCACATCTCCCATGGAGCCTGCTACCTCTATAGTGAAATCCTCCTCTTCCAAGTTTTGGCCATCTACCAAGGCTCTATGCTTCTTCACCACACCCCCCTCTCTCTTATACATCTCTTGTTTTAGGACAACCTTCCTCTTTTTGCTGAAAAAATAATCAGAAGGAGGGATCTCATCTCTGGAGATAACGGTGAGGTCACTAACATATATGGCTCCCACCTGTGGGAACCCAAAGGTGGACTGTAAAGGGGTTAAGGAAGCTATGGAGATTCCTATTTCTATAGATCTTGTCTCTCCCATGACCTTAGGTATATTGACATCAATAACAGGTGATGAAGGAGGAGTGGACTTACTGGACTCGGGAGGTGTCATGGACCTCCTCTCTACTTCTATCTCTGGATTTTCTGTCTGTAAGGCCTCTTCATTTTGTGAAGGCCCTTCAGTCTCCTGAGAAAATTCTTTAGGGTTGACTTTATCTCATGCCTCTTGTCTGAAACCTGGAGGAGTATCTTCTTGTTCCTGAGGAAGGGTAATTGCTTCTCCTTGCAACACTTTGGGCAGACCGCTTCGTCTGTGCTTTTGGAAGGTCTGAAAACTAGCTTGCAATTCAGACGACAGTATCCGTACCCTCTCTAAGACTTCCACAAGGGGACTTCTCATGTTCATAAGCCTTCATATTACAATGGGTCATATGTTTTCCCACTAACTGGTAAGGGTCGTGCTTCCCATGTTCGAGGTCCACCAATTTGGCCTCCTCCAGCGATGTCGCTTCAACTTTGGAATGACCTAAGTTGAGAAGTGAAAATTTTCCAATCTGAATGAGAAAGACTGACCAAGACTTATTTTGAGCCGTATTTAGTTCTATCCCAATTCCACCTATTAATATTTGATGAGCTACCTCCCTGCACACTAGTCTGTCAGGGAGGAATTTTGGGAGTGCATGTGGAGGGATTGAACATCTGAAAACTCTGATGTAGCAGAAATTCTCCTCTATAAACCAGTCAGCAACTGCCTTGAGGGTTCCTATGACCAACTCTGAAATGCAGGGAGGTGTACATCCGTACAGCATCTGATGTAGTGGTATTACCACGAAGTGACATATTTCATAGAATGAGTCCTTGGCGTTTTCTTCCCAAAGTTTAGAATGATATTCATGTATGGGTTCTAGATAAGTCAGATTCCGACTCCAATTCATCAAAGGGAAAAGAGTTGAGAAGAATATAGCATCCATGATGTACATAGACATATAAAAGTCTATTGGTCGGCCATTGGATCTTACAGTCTGATATTCCATGACCTCCTTCACTATGTTATCAGATAAAATCTTATCCCAATTAAAACTGTAACCTTTTGCATCCTCATGCAAAAGGGGTACCCATTCTGCAAGGAAATGGGTAGTACTTTTCTTTCCGAAAAGTCTACATAATATCATCGCCACATAGACCATATACTTGTTTAAATAATTTGTGGCGTAAACACCATGGGTGTCAACCCTGCATTTTGCTTCATTTCATTTGGTCTAACTCAAGACATTCTTTCCTTTGAAAATCACTCATGAAATCTTTGTTATAAATATACTTGGGACTGGGGGATAATTTATACATTACTTGTACATGTTTCAGTCTGAAAGAGCCAATGACGACCCCTCAACTATCCAGAATGCTTCTCGTTTGTACGTCAGTTCATTCTAAGGCCCAACTGACCATGTCGTTATATGTCATAAGTCACGGCCGTGTAGCTATTTTGTGGAGCTCAGACTTCGCTATATCTTGAAGTTTGTTGTCGACGTCATGAGGGAAATTTTTGATTTCATAATCTAGAGCCTCGAAAATCTGCCTCCAGGATTTTATGGAATCGATGGCATGTGGTATTGTATCAGATATAACATCTTTGTCTGGACTCAATCTTTCTACAACTTCCTTGCTTTTCCTAGGTGCCTTCTTAGGTGCCATGATATCTGCACTGGATCAGAAACCTGTTTACAGAGAAAATATGTATAAAACCAGATAAATGTGACTTGCTGCATATGTAAAGGACAACAATGAAGTTCAAAATACAAGACCTTATTAACCTTTAATTTTGTGTTATAACAAGTGTACAGTCACAGATGAAGAAAAGTTAATGCTTTTTAATGGAAATATATGCCTGGAGATACATTTTCACATCAAAAAATATCTTCACTTATCTGTTATTAATACTATCGTATATTGGCGATTTCGAAATTGGAGTTTCAAAAATCACTACCTTCCTCAATTCCCGAAATCAAAAAGGCAGATTAGTTATCACTAATCCTATTTTGGAAGAAAAATAACCTTAATCTTAAACCTTGTTTGGAGAAAACGTGATTTCGCGTTTCGGAACTTCGGGGATCCTGTTGTTAGGGGATAAGTCATAAGCAAACTTCGGATCGTGAAAGTGTGATGGGATTAGTGAGGTTCTAATCATGTATTAGAGATTTAATTAATCAAGGTTAATGATTAATTATCCTTTTAACTTTTTGGAAAAATGATGATCGGGAGTTTGACGATTGAGAGTTCGAAAGCGCTTTAGTAGAAAGAAAAACCCAAATCGTGAAAGATTAAGGGAATGATGATTGGGTTTAGGAGCTTAGTTAATTATGTATTAAAGAGCACTTTGTGGAAAGTGACTGAAAAGGTAACCTTTATTTCTTCCTCCCTTTTTTTAATTTTTTAATATGTTAAACAGTTTTGGGATTTCGACCCCGGGAAATTAGGATGGTTGAAGATCATACCTCGAGAAAAACAGAATCTCAAAACCCAAAAAGGAATGGAAAGCTCTTATTCCCCTTTAGACTAAGGGTGGCTCCACGACTTAGGAAAAGATGAAGCTTTAGTTCCCAAGGGTAGAAAAATTTAAACTTCGTGTCAACACCCCCTTTTCCCATTCTAGTGGAGTTTATCCCCCCATACTCTTTTACATGGTTTTTTTGCAACAGTGATGTGTTTTCATTAACAAAAAACTTAGTGTGATTACATTTACAAAAATAGGTTCATTGTCCTTTCAGTTTCTATCTCACTAGCCTAATAACCACATAGGAACTTTGGCCTCCAAGTACCCTGGCTCACTAGCCTATATGTACAATTACATTATATTTACAATGGTGTTTGGCCTAGGGTATTACATTCCTCTCCACATTATTTATGCACTATCCTCAGTGCACTATATACATATGTACAAATAAAACTTCCAAAATCTTCAAAAAGATACAGGTATTCTACCCACATAACATAATCATGTTCCCAAGTTGCATCTTCAAGACCATACTAGGTCCATTAGACCTTTACCAGTCCTATTGCTCAATTCCGAAGAATCTTGACTTTCCGATCCACTATGCATATCGGTTGAACTTCAAAGTCTCCTGGTTGAACTTCGAAGTCTCCTTCTTGCTCCACTTGAATCACATTCCAATAAATGACATGATTAACATCAGGTACATACTTTTTAAAAAATGATACATGGAATACATTATGAATACACATTGATACAGGTAAGGCAAGCATGCATGCAACATGACCAATCCTCTCCAGGATTTCATACAGACCACAATAACGAGCTACTATTTTGAACACTTTCCCAACTTCAAGGAACTTCTCTTGGCCTTTACTTTTGAAAACACATGGTCACCCACTTTGAACTCTCTATGAGTTATTCCCTTATCAACATATATTTTCTTCATGTCTTGGGCATCCTCTAAGTTATTTTTTAGTCTCACCATCTGCTTGTCCATTTCCTTAAGTAATTCTGGTCCAACCACTTATTTGTTTGTTGGGTTGTCCTAGCTCACTGGTGTGTTACATTTTCTTCCATAAAGTGACTCAAATGGGCTCATCTTTAGAGATTCTTGATACCCATTGTTATAAGAAAACTCCATCAATTGAAAATAATCCTCCCATTTGGATGGTTTATCCATCACATACATCCTCAACATATCTTCAATCACTTGATTCACCCTCTTTGTTTCTCCATCTAACTCTGGATGATAGGTTGTGCTAATGTTCAGATTGGTCCCAAATCCTTTGAATAATCCTTTCCAAAAAACTTATGTAAAATTTGGATCTCTGTCAGACACAATTGTCTTGGGTATACCATCTAGTTGAGCAATTTTTCTAATATAAATATCAACAATGTTGGTTGCCTTGTGAGTGAGCTTTAATGGAATAAAGTGGGAAACTTTATTACGCTTATCCATCACCACCATGATGGAATCATGCTGCTTAGTTGTTGTGGGAAGCTTGGTGATGAAATCCATTGTTACAATTTCTCATTTCCACTCAAGAATGGGTAATGGTTGTAGTAGACCAGCTGGGTGTATATGCTCAACCTTGAATTTTTGACATTCCAAACACTTGGCAATAAAATAAACAACCTCTTTCTTCATATCTGGCCAATAATATTGGCTCTTGACAACTTTAATATTCTTCTGGTAACCTGGGTTTCCAACATAAGGAACATTATGCATTTCTTTTAGTATCATATTTTTCAATTCCTAATAATTTGGCACATAAATTTTACCTCTGTACTAAACAATTGCATCCTCTTTTAACTCAAAATTCTCAATTTTTTGTTGCAAAATATCTTGTTGTAATTACTACACCATGATAATTCTCTCACGCTTTGAATCTCAGCCTAGGTTTTCTTGCTAGGGTTTTGGGAACCATGAGTTCTGAAGGAGGCAGTGAGCAGCCGCCTCCTCCCCTGCCCTCTGCAGATGAAAATTCCTTCAAGTGTTTTCTTTTCTCTCAAGGCAAGAAACATATCTTTTCCTCGCCCCCCAAATTTATCAAAAAACTTGTTGATGTTCCTGTTATCTCCCTTCCTCGGGAGCAGCTGATGCAGATCGCAGTTTCTTTGGTAGATTGGGCCTTAGTGGGGTAGTTCATTGGCCTTTGGCCCTCACCGCGCACCACCGAAAATTAGATCCATAAGAACTGGATCCCCCTGATCACTAGTAGCGTCACCTTCTATGCGGTAGGTTGGGGGTTTTTTCTCTTTGAGTTTATATCCAGAGACGATTGTGACCTGATATTCAGAAATGGGCCCTACTTCATGGGGCCCCAAGGACTATATCTGAATCATTGGACCCTTGAATTTGATCCTGCTCTGGATGTGCCTAAGGCAGCTTCGGTTTGGGTCAGGTTGCCTAATCTCCCAATCCATTGTTGGATGACTTCCTCACTGCAATCCATTGACAACAAGATAGGTAAGTACATTGATAGAGCAAGTACTAAATATCAATACTCATGTGCTTGTATTTGTGTTGAAGTTGACTTAGAAGCTGGATTAGTGGAAGCCATAAAGTTGACTGTAGGAGATTGGCAACACTTTCATAAACTAGATTATGAACAACTTCCATTCAAATACAGACATTGTCACAATTATGGGCATTTCCAAAAGAAATGCCTAAAAATCCCTCAAATCCAGCAAGAAAAATACCCAGGAGAGGAGTGGAAGCAAGCCAAAAGACCTAAGACAAACCCTAAATCCGGTCTGTGCAGAGAGGGGAAAAACCTTAATCCCACCCCAACCAGAAAGGAAGTTTCGCTGCAAAAATCTCATCTTGCATCTGGTAATAGTTTCTCCACTCTGGAAGACTCAACATCTAAAGGAAATACGATTGAAAATGTCCCTCCCATCACCCCGTCCATTCCAGAAAAAAAAGAAACAGAAAAATATTTGGTTACCAAAGAGGCCCCCTTCCAAGAAGCCCCACCCCAGATCGTTCAGCAAGATCCAGGGACTGAGGAAGATTTTTCGGAGGAAGAGGAAGGAGAAATGGGATCATTACAAAGCACTAATAAAACATCAAGGGAAGGAATGAAATCAACAAAGGAGTGTAAAGAATAAGGAACCTATAAGGATAATTTTCAAGGAGGACAATCTACCCTAGAAGGGTTGTGCAATCCCAGAACTACACGACAACAAGGGAAGATCCCTAAAGGGACTTCCACCTGTTATCACTCCAAGAAACCCTTTGTGGTTGCAGACCAAAGGTGCTTGGTAACTTAAGAAATAAATACTTTTGAGTAGGTGGATCAATGGGATACCAAGAAAGCACAATGAAGAGATTTACTTATCAGAATATCTTAATGAACGAACGCTTTTAGAAACTGTCAATCAGATGCAATATAACAAGAAAGATATGAAGAATACTATTCAGATAACCAAATACATGTGGAATGCAGGGTCAAATAACCAAATACATTGGAATGCAGGGTCATACTAAACAGTAAAGGATTCTTTCATTCAAGTTCATGAGCATAAAG
>JZKD02S1587802.1:169235-184604 GCA_000966675.3 Picea glauca
GGGTTTTGGATGCCGCTGGCTCCTATATGTATATTGTATTGTAAACAATGTAACACAATGTATGAATATAATATATGATGGTTTTCCCAGTTTGGGTTTCCAGGTGAAAAATCTCCGTGTAATGTTTGTTTTTGCCTTTGTATCTTTTCTATTCTTTTCTCAATATCAGTTTGTAGTAGATATTGTACAAGGTTAGAATTTACATTATCAAGTTAGTCCTTTCAAGCATTCCCATTTATCAGTGTTCAATCCTGCTAGCTCCAAGAGGCATCATCTCAAAAATTGAATCTCTCCTGCGACTCTTTCTTTGGAAAGGAGGAAAGAACAATGACAAAAAACTCTCGTTGGTTAGTTGGGGGAAGATCTCTCGACCCATTCCTGAAGAAGGTATTCAACTTCAAGATCTAAAAGTTTAGAATCTTTCTCTTGGAGTGAAATTGCTATGGAATGTAGTGTCAGGGAAGAGCTCCTGGAGAAAATCAGCCATTTGAAAGAAGTAGTTTTTTAGATTGAGGCTTCGTTGTCTATATTCTCCCCCCAAAATCCACTCATGGCTCGCTGATTTTTTCCATTTTCTTGAAAGTGCATAATTTCTTCACTTTTTCACTTGCTTGGATCCCAGGTAACAGAAAGAAAATCTGAATCTGGGAAGACTTCATCTTGGGGGATCCCCAGCTCGATTCTATCCCTGGAACTGCTCTCCTTATAGCCTTATTTAAATATCAAAATGTTTTCACCCTCTGGGATATTTCCCTCTAGCAAAGAGATGGATCCAAGGATTGGGTGAGGTGGGTTCTTCCTTACTTCCCGCCCCCCATTTTCTCCACGAAAAAGAACTTTTTATCTCTCTGTTGCAAGGGAAATCACTGGTCTCCAAAATACTCAAGGATACTCGAGGCTGGGGAAGCCTTTCAGGTGACTACTCTATGGCAGCAGGCTACAAACTCCTCACCGCAGTTCCCCATGTTCCCAGAAACCTGAAAGTTTGAAAAGGGATTTGGAAAGTCAAAAGCTTACCTATAGTTGACTTCCTCATATGGACTTTAACCCACAATAGTATCCTGACTAGTGACAACCTTTGAAGAAAAGGCTGGGAAGGCCCATCTCGATGCCCTCTCTGCTTCTCCCATGAGGAGTCAGTTAACCATCTGCTTCTCAACTGCCCCTTTGCAAAAGAAGTTTGGAATTTAGCCCTGTCTGGTTGGGCCCCTAATTTTCAAATTCCCCCAGATATTCCCTCTTTTTAAAAAAATTGGGCCTCTCTTTGTCCCTTTTCTCTCAAATTCAAAGATCATTTTAAGTGTTGCTAGTTGAATCTTCCTAAATTTATCTTCTGGAAAATTTGGCTAGAACGAAATGCTCGTATTTTCAGAAGCATGTCCTCCACCCTTGTCCATGTTGATCTCAAAATCAAATCTCTCCTGGAATACTGCCTCTCATTCCTTTGGTATACCTCCAAAATTAACCCTCTCTCTCCTCCTCTCCAGATCTAAAACCCCCTCTTCCTACCCCAGAGCATGTCTCTGAGCCATGGGAATTAAGTATGGAGAAAATGGAATTCAAAGCCTAGCGTCGTTCTCAGCATAAACACATCCTTTTATTTGATGGAGATTCGAAAGGAAACCCAGGGGAGGCAGGAGGGGGAGGGGTTCTATATGGCCCCGATGAAGTTCAAGAATGGGTTTTTTCTTGGGGACTAGGGGAAGACACCAACAACATGGCAGAAGATTTGGGTCTCTAGCAAGGCCTCAACCAAGCATGGGAGCATGGAATTAATGAAATCATGGTGATAGGAGAATCTTGGCTTCTAATAAAAGCCTTGGTAACTAATTAATTTCCAAACCAAATGAAAATTCGGCAAATATTCAAGAAAATCCAGAGGCTCACTAAATCCTTCCAAAAGATCAATTTTTTCCATGTCCTTTGGCACTTGAATAGAGAAGCAGATAAGGCAGAAAAAGTTGCCACCCCCTTGGGAAAGGGACTTCTCTCACTCAATGGGACCACATTCTTATTTCCAATCCCTTAACGGCTTGAGGGGGGTGGCTCTCAAGTGGTCATGTCATCAGGCCTGGAGGCAGCAGGACGTCACAGCTCACCATATGTCGGCTTGTGGCATGATTTCAGTTATTTATGAAACTCATGCGTGAAGGTTCCTTCCTCTCCAGTTATATTCACTCTATGTAATCTTGATCAAGGTTTCCATTATGTCTAATAAGTATCTCGGTACTACACCTATGTCTCACCCTCACGACATTTGTGTGATATTTCCCCTCCAAAATATGGACTATCACGTTATTTCTGGAAGTAATCTAAGGGTTGTTTTCGAATCTCCTCCTTGTAGTTTAGAATTCTCCCCTATAGTTGGTATTCTACAAGATTGGATCCCTCTGCATGGTCTCTGGCTCTACAAGCACCTCCTGAATTATCATCATCTCCCCTCATGGCTTCTAGCTCTGAGTATGTTGCTCCCACCAATCCTCCCCCACCGTTGGAATTGGAAATTCACGAATTGAAAAGTAAATTAAGAGCGCAAAGAATATTATTGCTCCAGCTAGATGCAAAAGGTGGCAGAAGGTTCAACATGGTGGATGAAGACCTCATCCAAATCAAGTAGGATTCTTCAGAATCTCTCACACAGTCTGTGCAAGTGGTTCACGACTGTATGGCGGATTTAAAAGTCAGGATGGAAAGGTTGGAGTTGCAAGTCATCAGGATGATCCCTCATCAATATGCAAGGGTGATGGGCCCATCGGGTGTTGGTCCTCCAAACCTCGAGAATCAGGTGCAGTGACTGGTTCTTTTTCTTTTTGTGGTTCCTGCTTATTTTATGTTAACACTGAAGGAACTATGTTTACTGGTTTTAACTTTCATAGTAGTTAAATTTTGGAACTCTAGTCTGAATAGGCATTTATGGACTTTGTTATATGCCTCCTATATATGTAATTTTGGATATTATGCACAGGATGCATACTTGAACTATGTAGATGTTCCTATAGTGGTCATACCACTACTTTTTTAATACAAATCTCCTTTTCTTGTTAAAAAAAATATCTTGTTGTAATTTTGTCTTTATTTCCATGTATTGTAGATCTGATTTTGCAGCCTCTAAAATTTTGTCTTTCAAATCTTATGTGTACATGCTAATGGTTGTAGCATACATATCATGCAATCTTCAACTGAGTGCATCAACCACCTTGTTCTCCTTACTCTTGATATGTTTTATATCAAAGTCATATTCAATGAAGAATTCTAACCACCTTCTTTTCCTGGCATTTAGAGTTGGTTGTCCAAATAAATATTTCAGACCACTATGATATGTCCTCAACTTGAATATTTTCCCCATGAGGTAGTGCCTCCACATATTCAAGGCATGCACTATGGCTTCCAATTCCAAATCATGAGTAGACTAGTGTCTTTCATGTTCCTTTAATTTCCTTGATTCGTAGTACACCACATGTCCATTTTGACTAAGAATTCCACCAATTCCTTCTTTACATGATTCTGTGCATACAATGGAGTCTTCATTTGGATCAACAATCCTCAATATTTGAGCACTAGTCAAATAATACTTCAAGCGTTGGAAAATTCTTTCACAATATGATGTCCACTCAAACTTCACACCCTTATTTTGCAAGAAGTGGTTGGGTGTGCAATCTTTGAGAATCCTTCAATAAATATTTTGTAGTAACCTACAAGTCTGATGAATGATCTCACCTAAAATAAATTCCTTGGTGTTGGTCACCCTTCAATGGATTTTATCTTACATGGGTCCACTTCTATCTCTTTCTTTGAAATGATATGCCCCAAGTAATGTATCTGCCTCTAGTAGAATGAGCACTTGCTCAACTTTGCAAATAATTGATGTTCTATCAATACTTGTAGTACGATACTCAAGTGTTGCTCATGTTGTTCTTCATATTTTGAGTAAATAAGTATTTCATCTAAAAATACAATGACAAACTTATCCAAGTATTCTATGAAAATACCATTCATTAAACACATAAATATAGTCGGTGCATTTGATAACCCAAACGACACTAGTGTGAACTCGTAATGGTCATACCTGGTTCTGAAGGCAATCTTGCTAATGTTTTATTCTTTAATTATTACCTGGTGATAACCTTACTTGAGATCAGTCTTAGCGAATACTTTAGCTTATTTCAGTTGATCAAAGAGGTCATCTATCCTTGGCAAAGGATACTTGTTCTTCACAGTTACCTTGTTCAACTTCCTGAAGTAAATGCAAAGCCTCAAGCTTCCATCCTTTTTCTTCACAAATAATACTGGGGCACCCCAAGGTGACACACTTGGGTGTATATACCCCTTCTTTAGAAGTTCCTCTAGTTTCATTTTCAACTCCTTCAATTCTGGTGTACTCATCCTATAAGGAGTCTTGGATACTAGGGCTTCTCTAGGCACCAGATTTATGGAGAAATCAATATCTCTCTTGGGTGGCAGCCCCAGTATTTCTTTAAATACATCTTAAAAATATTTTAGTATTGTATAATATTCTATACTTGGTACTTTATCCTTAGGTTCCTCCTCCATATGTGTTAAAAATACTTGACATCCTTTCCTGAAGTTTTTCTTCAACTGTAAAGTTGAAACTTCTCTGATGGTTACTACTCTTGGAATACCCTGAACTGTCCTCAGGTTCCCTTCTTCATCCAAGCAGGTAAAATACTTATTATAACAGTCTAGAAGAGAATGATGTCGGTCCAACCAATACATGACGATTATGCAGTCATAGGAGCCCAAAGGTATGATATTCAAAGTTTCCCTTCTGCTTAATCCATTCATGCCTTAACCATATCATTAATATTCCTTTTAGTTCATGTAGCTAGTTGCACCAACCAAGGTTTACCAAGCTTTCTTCTTGGAAATTGAAATATTTCCACCATCTTAGGTTATAGATAACTATGAATAGATCCTAAATCAATTAAAATAGTAATGGGTTGGTTTTTTAACCTTCCACTTCAATCATATGTGACTGAAACTCAACTTGCTTGTTATCCAGAGCTGCGTAGATCCTAGGTACATTTCTTCTTATGTCTTCCATTGTTTCAGCTTGATGTACATTGTGAACAGTCCTCACTTTTTCACCTCTGTGAGGTAAATATATGTACATATGATCTCCCCCACAACCCCAACATTAAATAGGTGGTTTCCTTGGTCTTTTCCCCATTGTCTTAGTCATATTGTGTTCCTTAGGTGTTGGTTTTCCTTGAGAATTATTTCAAAAGAACAGTCTTTGTCCCCTTCCTCCTCTGTTCCATATTTTTCTTCTTCTTCTTTTCCCACGCCTTTTTGAAAGTTGGTATTTATCTATGTTGATCATAAAGGAATTTATCTCTCCTTATGGTTTCTTCTAGTGTATTGGAATCATCATGCTATATATTGTCGCTGATAAATGATGGAATCCCACTCAGGTCCCTTTGAATATTAACTTGTTCATCCTTGATGAAAGAAATATATTTTAGTAGCTCTAAGAAACTCTGTTTATACTCATATATGGTCATATTCCAAAGATTGAGTCCAAAGAACTCCTTCATCTTCTTATCATAGTATCATTTGGTTAAGTATTTATTTTGAAAATACCTTTTAAATTCCCTTCGAGTAACCTTCTTCTCATCAATGTGTTGCACTTGCACAAACTGATCCCATGACATTGATGTTTTTCTTTTGATTTGATATATGGAAATTCTTCCTTTTGCATGTGAAGAGTAATTATGGAACTAAACATAATTTCTCATGCCCAACAACCAAGTCTCAACATCCTCATCCTTCTTGTGGTCACCATCAAATGTAGGTGGTTTGATTTTATTCATTTCTCCCTGTAGTTCATCCACTCCAGACTTCTTCTTATGCTTCCTAATAGGGGATAGACTTGAAATATTGTGTGCTATCATATTTGAATTCCTTGGGGAGTGATGGTGATGCCTACTAACACTTATATTTCTTCTCCTCTTATCATGAGACCAAAGACTCCTTGATTTGCTTGACTTGGTCTCCTTATCCATCTTCTTCTCTATTTTTTCTAAGCTTTGCATTAACTTGATGTTAAAGCTTTCTTGCTACTCCTTGGCTTTCATAATATTCTCATTATCAACTTTATAACTTTGGACATCCTTTTGAAAAAAAATTATGGTCTCCACCAAGTTCATGTTCTCCTCCTTTCCATATTCTCCATGTCCATTGGGTTCTGTAACTACAACATCCACACCCATACCAAATATTATGTCTTCATCTTCATAATTGTAAGTTCCTTGGGCATCATCCATGTCTTTGTTTACTGATCTTCCTATTGAATTCTACTTGTGTCGAATTATGTTCTTGGTCCTACAAAATGTGTATGCAACAGGATTTGTAAGGCTACAAAAATTTAACAAATCCATCAGTTTATACAACATCGTATTCTTTAGAATTTTATCAAAAATAATTTATTTATGATTTCTTGTGAATTCTTAATATCTTTTTTTTTATATATTCTTGAATGAATACATGGACTCTGTTGTCCACAAATACACATGACTAATTCTCGTGTCCTCCCTTCAAAATCTTTGAGTAGGAAGACTATTAATGGCATTATAGGGAAGAGAATTCTAGAAGCTCGACCATCCTAGCTTCGATGCTCAACCACCATCTGATTATCTTCGAATTAGATCTTGACCTTTAAAATATTTCACCGTGGGTCTAAGATCTTCATTTCTTCCCTTCAAACTTCTGCGACCTCCAAAATACACTCTCACATTCCACTGCCCTTAACTTGCTCCCATACTTAGAAGTTTTTCTTATTTCATTCATGTTATAACTTCCACCTCCTCCAAAAGGCACCATGGTGTTCCACCGTATCCATTTTACACCTACACTTAGTCATTTTCTCTAAGATCTCATCGCAGGTTCATGGTCATTTTCTTATGCTTCATTACCTCCACGATATCCTTCACACCCATGAAGTATTGACACTTAGTCAAATTTATAAAATTCACTATCAGTTCAAGTGATCCTATATTTATTTTACGAACAACATCCACCAATCCACCCAACAAATCCTTAGGAATTAGCTGATTTTCCACTTCTTATCGCAAGTTCGTAGGTCCGCGAGAGTACCATACCTCTTAAAACTACATCCACCTGTTCACCTGAAAAATATTTAGGAATTCATTGATTTTCCATGGGGATACCATACCTCTTTCCATACCCCTAATTCTCTCTATGCTCCGCAATAGCTTAACACTTAGACAAAATCCAAGATCTTACTGTGTTTTCATGGAATTGATAGTTGGATTGCCACATGGATCCAAATCACCTACCAATTGTCATCCCATATAACATGTACCTGCCACCATGGAAGTACACATCTTTCTTCTACCACATCATCTGACATGTGGCCTCCATGTCATGAGATCGTCATCGTACGAAAAAATACCCAAATTCTTTTGATTTTGCTTACTTCGAAAAATCACCAAATTTGAAATTTATTTCTCAAATTGCCATTAAATTTGGAGATTTTAATTATTGGCTCATTTCTTTCCATACTCATGAATTCTCCAAGAATTTGCACCACAAAATTGAGGAATTTTCCCAATTTTTATCATGGGAAGTCTACAATTACTTATGTGGTTGCCATTAGCACTTGTAATTAAGCTCGATACAACCAAATTGGGGTCTGTACATACAAATTCGACCTTCTACTCTTTAAAATTCACCTCTTGCACATTGAATTCTTCTTGAATTACTTTGCGAAAATTGGGGCTTTCCCAATTTTGCCTCAATTTTTTCATGGGCGCCATGGACACTCTCTAACTTCAAATTTAAACCATCTACAAGCCCAAATATGCTCAATTAGAGACTAAATTTGAATATACGTAATTCCTCGGCATATTGTTTCCAAATTATTTGCAAAATTCCTTTAATTTCGCTGCAATAATTTTATTGAACAATTTGCAAACATCTTCTGACATTTTGTCAAATAGTTTTCCTGCATAGTTTGAAAATGTCGGCTCTGCCCTCTATTAATTGGCCCATGCATGATCAATGTTGAAAATTGGGCTCTGATACCACTTTGTAACGTCCCCAATCACCCAAGTTGGGGCACGCCACACAAAACTATTTCAATTACATTTCTAATACCACATTGTAGCATCCCCGGAATCATAGCTAGGCAATGCCACACGAAAAAAAATTGAACTCTGATACCATTTTAGTAACTGATATACTTATGCAATTTCTCATATTAATGTGGATAACAACATCTATATATAGAAGTGATGGTTGAAGGGGAGAGTGAAATCCAAAGAGAAAAACCCTAGCCTTTCATGCGTTGATCTCCTCCTGTAGATGACACCTCCACACCCAAGGTTGTCATGCTGCACTAGGATGATGCTACAAATCTCTGAGGATGAACCTAGGAGGGGCGGGGGGGATCTTACAGGAACGTGGATGCGAATGATCAGGAAGTATTGAGATCTAAGAGACCTACCTTTGAACCGCATCCCCACCTCTGGGAACAACTCTTAGCCAAGGAACAAAACTTCAGCAAAGAAATGGAAGTGGAACCGAGCACGTCTCATCCAAAGGCATCTCGTGTATGGGAACTAGGAAAATGCATTCCCCAATCGGACAAATTGCCCAAATACACCATCAACTAAAATAGGGTTAGAGAACACACTCAATTCATGAGAGAGAATGCTCTCGTAGGCAAGTTTAAGAGCCTATGGCCATCCAAAAGGGACCTCATGCAATGGATCAAAGACTGGTGGAACCCCAAGGGAGACTATGAAGCGCAACTCAGTTCCAAGGGGTTTTTTATGATTATCCTCTACAGTTTAGAAGACAAGGACATGATATTTGACAATGGTTCATATTTCTACAACTCTGCATGGATATTCCATACGTTCTGGATGGATCTCTTTAGCCCAGAGAAAGATGAATTCACCATGGTACCAGTCTAGATCAGGCTATATTCTCTACCGTAGAAATTTTGGTTGGAGGAAATACTCATGGGAATAGGGAACACAATGGAAAGATATGTAAAGTCCTCAAAGGAAACAAAGCAGATGAAATACACTTCCCTCACCTAAATTTATGTTTATATGGATATATCGAAGGCTCTACCAGGATTAGTAACCCTATAATACCAAGATGAAGACTGGAATCAAACCATGGACTACGAGCACATCCCCTTCCACTGTAGAAAATGTCATGAGCATATTCACCTCTTCTATGACTATATATTGAACACTTAAAGCTCAAAAGTAGGGGAGGGGAAGCAAAAGGATGGTTATACCACGGTTACAGGGAGAAAAAAATAGCCCCCCCAGAAAACAAAATCAAGAAAGCAATCATAAAATCCCCACCAAGAACTCCTTTGACATCCTCAACCGACTCCCAGAGGAAGAAGATGTGGAAAATACGCACAAGAATGGGAACCATGACAATGACAATGGAAAATAAAAGGACCAACTGGACTCAACCAAAGAAAAACAACAAGAAACGGGCCCAACAACACAGCAGAATGCAGACAAACCAGAGGATGGGGGGGATACCCTAATGCAACTCGATGAACATGATCTAACAGATATAGATATGGAGAAACTAGAGGAAGCCTTTAACAGAAAAGAGTTGCAAACCATCCCAGTAGAACAACTCAGGAAAGTGCATAAAGTTTTCAACGATTCTACTGCAGGATCCACCTCAAGACTAGGAATATCCTCAGACCCAGCCTCTGAGTTAATATTTACCACTAGTGAAAGCAAGTGTTTGGGCCACAAATATTCACATTAACTCATCAAAGAAGTAGGAAACTACATGCTTAATTCTGGGAAGATCCAAAGACTCACAGAAGGGTACCTCCATCCACCCCCCAACTCGTCATGATGAAGATCATCACTTGGAATATTAGAGTTCTTAATGGAATGTCCAAACAAAGGACCCTTCAAGACTTCATTTGTGTAGAGAATCTAGACATTCTCCTCTTATAGAAGACAAAATGTGTCGGGGAGGACACAGAGGACATATTCCAACGTTGTTGGAGGACCTACAACTCCATTCATACAAACTCAAATGGGGCTACAGGGGGCCTAGAAATATTATGGAACCCTACTTCAGTTATCATAGACCAACCCTTCTCCACAATGGGTACTCTAACCACCCACTTCAGGGCCATATAAGGCTCCAACAAAGAGGGGATGATTAGAAATGCTCATGGGTTGCAAAGTGCTCAAGACAAAGATTTGTTCCTATGAATAATAGCTACAATTAGGTCATTGATGGGATTAGTTCACTGGTTGATAGGGGGCAACTTCAACATCATCCTTACACTGGAGGAAAATACAGGAGGCACCAAGTGGTTGGATCAGGATAGTGGTAAGTTCAGAACTCTAATCGACCAACTCAATCTAATAGACATAGAAACTAGAAATGGTATCTTCACTTGGTCCAACCACAGATCGAGGCACCAACATGTTGCAAGTAGACTAGATTGATTCTTCATCTCTAAATCACTATTGTTGGATGATCTGACCCTTGAAGCCAATATTCTCCCAAAAGTTGGCTCAGATCACTGGCCAGTCTCTCTCTAGTTAGACATTAGTGCAAATCCCAAGCTTAAGCCCTTTCGATTTGAGAAGTTCTGGATCAACCACTCGGACTTTCAAAACCTCTCCAAAACTTGGTGGAGGTAGGAACAAATAGACCATGGCACATGTATGTACAAATCCCAGCAAAGATTAAAAAATTTCAAAGTACAGCTAAAGAGATGGAACAGAAACATGTTTGGTAATATACTACAGAAGAAGCAGGAAATTGTGCAACGCATGGAGGCACTGCAGTAGGTCTTTATCGAAGGGGGAATAATGGTGGCCATGATAACGAAGGAAGAACAGTTACAGGTGGAACTAGAAGAGTGACATAAGCAAGAGGAGATACTCTGGAGGAAGAACTTTAGAGTACAATGGCTAAAGGAAGGGGAAAAGAACACCAAGTTCTTCCATAGATCCATGGTGCACATGAGATACATCAACAAAATCACCCAACTAGAAGACAACCAGGGAAAACCCATCCTAGATCATGCAGACATAGAAGAGGAATTGAAAAACTACTACAAATATCTACTCACTGAACCCATAAAGGATCGTATACCTACTATCTGCAAGATTACCAGGAACATCCCCTCCCTGGTCACAAAAGAAGAAAATGAATCACCAACCCAACCAATCACACAAGAGGAAGTGGACAAAGCGGTTAAAGAGATTCCCCCGGGAAAAGCCTCAAGGTCGGATGGCTTTACAAAAAACTTCTTCCATTATTGTTAGTTAATGATCCAGGAAGAAGTCTGGAAAGTAGTTAAGGAATACAAAACTTCTGGGAAAGTTATTTTAACCTTCAACACCACCTTCCTCACTTTAATCCCAAAGGAAGAAAGGGTAAAACATCTCAAACAATTCTGACCAATAACACTCTGCAATGTAATATACAAAATCATCACGAAATTTATTTCCCTACAACTCAAACCAATCTTTCCATTCATCAACTCCAAAGAGAAAGAAGGGTATGTGGAGGGACGAAAAATCATGGACAGTGTCATCCTGGCACATGAGGTCATACACTCATTCAATTCAATGAGAGCCCCAAGTATGCTCATCAAACTTGACCTTTCTAAATATTTTGATAGAATAAGCTGGCAATATATGCACTCCCTCCTTGAAGCCTTTGGCTTTGACAACATTCAGGTAGCCTAGATTATGCAGCTCACATCCTCATCATTATTCTCCATTCTTGTCAATGAAGTTCCCTCCTGACCCTTTTCTCCCACTCAAGGCATTTAGAAAGGGGTTCCCCTCTCCCCTTTCCTCTTTTTCATAATGGTGGAGGGCCTTGGGTGCTACATTAAAGCCTCAATAAAGGATGGCTCCCTCAAAGGTCTACCTCTCCCCAACCTCCATCCAGCTCCCTCCCATAGTCAATTTGCAGATGACACATTGTTGTTGAACACTCCCACTTCCCAAAAGGCCAAAAATATCAATATCATCCTCACTGACTTTGTAGATGCCTTAGGTACCTCCCTAAACCTTGAAAAGTCACAACTCTACTTATTCAACACCCCAGTGGAAATTCAAAACCATATCTCCCGACTTCTAGGCATCCCCAAAATGTCCCTTCCATCCAATTATCTTGGTGTCCTCCTCAAGAGAGAAGCCACCCATACCATCTCCTGGGATAACCTACTGCTTTCCATCTCTAAAAGACTAAGAAACTAGACCTTCATATGACTAAACCTAGCTTCCTGTCTGGTTCTTCTAAATTCCATTCTCCAGGCCCTGCCGACTTACCTCTTCACCGCCTTATAAACACCTCAATCTGTTATCAGAGCTATCAGAAACTTCCAACGAAGCTTCATGTGGCACTTTCATCACCTGGACAAGAAGTGGGAACTCATAGGTTGGGACAAAATTTGTCGTCCTAAATCACTAGGTGGGTTGGGTCTTAGGGACCCAGGAAAAATAAATCGAGTAATGGGGGTAAAACTATGGTGGTGTTGGCTCAAGCATCCCACAGAACTATGGGAGAGAATCTGGAAACGAAAATATGCACCTAATGTCTGGGAGGACCTTCTTATTAGACTCAATGATACAATTCAAGGATCTAACATCTAGAACACAACTTGGAGTAATATACCTCTCATACAGAAACATGCATTTTGGGAGATACGAAATGGATAGCACTCTTTATTTTGGCAAGACTCTTGGCAACAAGAATCACCTTTATCCTCCATAGAATATCTTCTCCCCCTCCATCAACAAATGAAATCAAGGGATTCTCTACATGTAAAATATCTCTAGAAGGAAAACTCATTGCCACACCCTTGGCACATATGGAAAACTCAACCCCTTGAATTAGATATACAGGAGGAAACAAACATGCAGGCCTAGAAGGACTGTGCTAATTAGCAGAAAATCTACATCAGGGATGGTTTGAACATCCTCAGATGGGGCCACTTGCCTACAGGTAAATTCTCAGTCAAAGGGGCTTACCATCTCTAGGAAATCTACCAAATGCAACCAAAAGAGAACATATGGGGAAAAATATGGAATCCAAAATTCTGGCTGAAAGTCTCACTTTTTCTCTAGTTAATTTCTCAAAATTGCATTCTCACTTGGGACAACTTAAGAAAACGAGGTTTTGTGGGCCCTTCAATATTCCTCCTATGTCGACAACCAGAAGAGACAATGGAGCATATCCTTAATCAATAAAACTACAGGGAATCCATCTGGTATATGGAAGCGCAACTAATGCACCACTCCAGCATAAATCGAGCTAACATTATAAGCACCATTGAGAATTGGGATCTAATCTCCTACCAAAACCCTATCCTAAATCGAATCTAGAAATTCCTACCTGACTTCTTAGTCTGGAAAGTCCAGAAAGAAAGAAACAAAAGAATTTTCCACTCCACTTCCTTCCCCCTCACTCCACTTGGAAAAGGATCCTCAACCTAGTTTGGGAAACAATTAGAGCTGAGCAATGGAATTAGGAAGACATAAAATGCAATCCATTGGAAAGTCGCATCCTACAGGCCTGGCAGCTAAATCTCAACAATGATCCTTGATAGAATATCATTTTCCCAGTCAAAATTGCCTACAGTCCAAACACTTGGTCCCCTCCCCCTCCTGGCTTTGTCAAACTAAATTTCGATGGTTATTTAAAGGGTAATTCAGGTTTGGGGGGTTTTGGAGCGGTACTACAAGAAAATGAGGGGAGACTTTTACACATTGCAGCAGGTTATCTAGGATTCAACCCAAACAATGTTGTATAACTCTGAAGCCTTCTCAAGGGGATTAGTATAGAAATTAGTCACAACTTCTTTCATCTAATAATGGAAGGGTACTCCCAGGTAATCATTCATCTCATCTCCAAAATCATCCATGGTTCACACCCCTTGGAAATTTCACCAAGATGGAGATTACTAGGCTTGTTGGAAGACTTCAAATTCCTCTTTCATCCCCATCTCACACTCATCCCATCACATGTGAAAAGAGATGCCAACAAAATTGTAGATTTCCTAGCCAACAAGGGAGTGGAATTAAAAGAAGAGCAGATCCAATTGGATGCCTGAATCTTCCCACCCCCCTGGATATTGACCAGATGTCTCGATCTAGCCCAAAGAGAGTATTCTCCCTGGATGGGGTGAAACATAATCTAGGGGAGGCCACAGAACCCCCATGCAATATCAGCCATAAGTATTGTTGTTCGCCACCCCAAATCCTATTCTTGGATGGAGGATGGCCATAAACGTACATAGAGGGAGGGAGGACATGTGGTCAGAAGTGGGCTAGCCCTAAAATAAGGAAAGTTGTTTAAGATGGTTAGAAGGTAACCCCTTGAGGAAGCTACATAAAATTATAAATAAGAGGAAAGGATCTCTCATTTTAATTACACTTGAGCATATTGAATATCTACAAGTGATTAAGGTAACCAAATCGTATCTAAGGTGAACTTCAGAGAGAAGGTGAAGTAAAGAAGGTCGAAATTCAAGGGAGGATAAATTCTTTTGATGATGCTTTATAAGGTATGTTATTTATAGGTCATCTCACCATTTTAGAAACAATTTTTTTTCTAGAATGATTCAGACTGTGAAATTGGGAGGCCGTTGAGGAAACATATCCAAGTAGATGTGATAAAAATTTCAGATTTTGGGTCGTTGCATTTTTGGAGTTACACTCCTTGTAAAATAGGGTTTGTGGCTAGTCCTGAAACTAGTCTAAAACAAGTGTTTTGGGTAAAAACGTCATAATGTAATAATAACATATAAAAATTCAGTAAGATAAAATGTATTGGTTACATCACCTTATTTAGTATTTTGTGTATCATTTTCAGATCCATACAACAAATATTCTGTGCGGGGCACGCTCTACAAGTTCTCTCTCTAGAATAAGCCAGAATTCAACAAGGTATGCCATTTTCACTATAACTCCATTTCTGATAGGTTATGTTGATCTCCGGTTTTGACCATGTTTCTTGCCTATATTATATTCCACATACCTCCATTTATATACCGGTACCACCCTTTTGGCCTTGTTTTGACATCATTGACATCTCCCTACCATTCAATGGGGTTACTTAAGGTATCTTTGCATTTCAAGCTATTTTTATGCACTTTGATGATTTAAATTGATATTGGAACTAATGTCGCTTGGGTTAGGTACCACTTCTATTTTTGGAACAGGATGCCGGTACCAGGTACCAACTCTTACCCGTGGAGATACCAATGGAGCCGCTCAAGATCTGTGCGTTATGGTCCGAATGGGAGACAGAGAGATTCGCATGACAACTGGAGTCATCGCCCACAGGGTGCTTGAAGGCATA